>KL269227.1:0-17538 GCA_000699545.1 Podiceps cristatus | reverse complement strand
GTCAGGCACTGGAACAGGCTGCCCAGGGAAGTGGTGGAGTTACCATCCCTGTAGTAATTTAAAAGACGGGTAGATGAGGTGACATGGTTTAGTAGTGGTCATGTACAGTTGGACTTGATGATCTTAAAGGTCTTTTCCAACCAAGGGATTCTATGATACTTTCAGCTGGCTACAGAAAAAGATGGATTCTAATGAAAAAGATAGATTCTACATTTTTTTTGCCCAGGGAAGTGGTGGAGTTACCATCCCTGTAGTAATTTAAAAGACGGGTAGATGAGGTGACATGGTTTAGTAGTGGTCATGTACAGTTGGACTTGATGATCTTAAAGGTCTTTTCCAACCAAGGGATTCTATGATACTTTCAGCTGGCTACAGAAAAAGATGGATTCTAATGAAAAAGATAGATTCTACATTTTTTTTTTTTTTAATATTTGCCTACAGTAGTTAACTTGAACCATGAATATAACATGACTTTTTGACTAAGAACTTCTTTAGTGTAATAAAAGGTTTCAATCCAGGAACGTATCAGGAAAAGGGTTGTAACTCATCTTCTAAGTTTTAGAGCCTGGATGTGAGATGGAGAACAGAACCCTAAAACAGAGCTTTAAAAGAAGGTAAGGTATACATATAAATATAAAAAGGAGAAATATTTGAATACTTAGTTTCTTTGTGACCAATAAAAATAGTGAATGGGGTTCCTCAGGGTAATGCAGAGATGGAAATCTGGCTAAAATATAGCCTCTCCATGAGGACTGAAAGACACTGCTTCCTCCCTTTTTGGAAGGGTCTTGGTTACCTATTGAAAAATTAATAACGGAATACAGAGATATGGATGATAAAGAATACATGCTTTCATCCCTACAGCGTAGCAACTGTCAACAGCATAATGATTCAATAAGATTTAGAAAGCCAAGGATTGTTAGAGAGAGAGAAAAAGAATAAATGTGTTTTCCTAGAATGAAACAGCATTGTTTTCTTAGCTGTCTGAATATTCTCTAGAAAACTGTACTTTTTTAAAAAAATGTTGGTTTACTTCAAGAGCACTTTTTCTGTTAAAGCTTTTTAACAGCTTTTCTTTTTTATTGACCAGAAAACAAACTTTTTTTTTTTTTTTTTTTTTTTTTTTTTTTTACAACAAAAAAAAAACTTTTTTTTTTTTTTTTTTTTTTTTTTTTTTTAACTAGAACTGATTTTCACATATATTGAATGCTGCTGCAAAGAAGATGGGGATTTTTTCCCTCTGTGTCTTTTCTGTGAGAGTTCTCAAATAGAAGAGGAAAAACAAGTGAAAATTAGGAAATGCTTTCTTTCATAACATGAAGAGAAGGAGTAGGAAAAGTGTGCAAACTTTCACATTGCAGGTCTTAAGTGATATATTTGGCAAACATACATCTCAATTGATACAGATTTTGTCTTTGGACCAAAGAATGGTATAAAGGACTTCTCAAAACCATCTCTAGCCCTAATTTTCAATGTCTTTATGACACTCTAGTAAGAGCCTGAGCTTGCCCTGACCCACAGGCTGATAATGAAACACAGTCAGCATTCATTTTGTATCATTTGTGGTTTTCTACATCTGCTGGCATCAATAGAAAAAAGCTCTTCCTTTACTTTTAATGTTCAAAGTCCCATTTTGGAACTGGTAGTATCTGGTCATTTAGAACAAACATAAAACTACTTCAAAAGCAACAATTACCGTAAAAATTTCTATTTTAGACTTGAGTGAAATTATTTTGTTTTATTTTGTGTTAATGTAAAAAGTTATACAAAACAGAAGTTAAGCATGAGGATCATAGAAATCATAGAATAGGATACCCACTTTCAGCTGCTGTAAATAAGAATAGCATTATTGAAATCAACTAAACCATTTCTGCCTGCTCCAAAAAGTTATCTGATCATAAGCATTTTGCTACATAATTGCATCTGCATTAGAGAAGTAAAAATTGTTGTCTGCCACTGCTTTTGGGAAGATTCTTGCTATTTTACATACCAGGATTTTGAATAAATTGGGTAGTATGTAGGATCTAAATCCAGTAAAATGTAGATTAGAACAAAAGTATGGGAGATCTACCTATGCAAAAGCTGGAATTGGAACCAAAAGGAACTGGAAAGGGTATTCTGCAGTCTATAGAAAACATTAATAATAGTTGGCCTAGCCTATGGAATATGGAGACTTTTCAAAGAAACTGTGCCTTGGTGTTATTTTTTCAAGGCACTTATAACCACACATGTAATCTTGTACTTCTTTAGTTCTTCTTCATTCTTTGGACATTATATATACAAGCATATACATACAAACATACGTACACATATACACACATATATATGTGTATGTATATATACATGTGTATGTATGTATGCATGCACATATTTAAATCTGTTCTGTTCTTTTGCATTTGCCCTGGTTTTGGGGTTTTTTTGTTGGTTTTGTTGTTTTTTTTTTTTCATTTGTCCTGTCTGCCTCTGTGGACTGGTCTCAAGTTTCCTGAGACGCAGACCACTCAGTTCCTATTGATTCTGTGCTCATGAAGCTATAAAGATCTGTAAAGTTAAGCATATGTATAAATACTTTCAGGAATAAATACTTTTGCAGCTGTCTCCAGACACCTAAATTTAAACATCTGGATATTGCTTCTATTTGATCTTATAGTTTCTATGACTTCTATTACAAGAAGACTAACCTAATTGCCTATATGTGCTCCTACTGGCTTCGGCTCCCTTATGAGATATTGGGAATCCTTACATATTACATTTTTCAGACTTTGTGGATTTTCACTGAATTGTGGTAAGCAATTTCTCTGTGCCTTACTGTTGTGCCTTGTCCCTCTGTTTAGGAGTTTTTAACAGCTAGTGCAGAATAAAGATTCTGCAGTGAATCTTTTTCTGACCAAGAAAATTTGTTATCACATGTTTTAATTACCAAGTTTTCCCTCTCATTTGCATATATATTTAGGATCTTACTATGTTCAATGATGTCAGGGTTTTCATCTAAGTATCACTCGCTCTCTGTATGCAGCACTTGTTTGGCTTTGCTATATAACAGACCCACCAAACCAAAATCTAACTGCCACTAAAAGCATTACTTCTGTTGAAATATGTCATACATGTACATTTATATTTCTTTCAATAATATAATGCTTTCCTTGCATAGAGAGCACTTATCTCAAAAGATTTAAAACATTTTTAAATTGACCTATAAATATATTAAAAGAAATGCATAAATGCCCAATGAAGTTAAAGAATATAAGTAGTTACAATTTTGTCCATATTCATATGTCTTATGTTTCACCCTCCCAGTTCTGATAATTTATGAATAATCTTCCACCAAATTTTATATGTTAGTCCTTGTTTTGCTGATAAGTTTATACCGTATTCTCTACCATACTCCTCAAATCCCTACCAAAAGGGCAACTTCATTTTTTTAACCATTCCTCAACAACATTTACCCATTGCGTAGAGTGGCATGTCTCATAAATGGACTGCGTTTCCATTATTAATGTATTGGTTCCTTGTTATGTTACATTCATTCAATGTTATGTTCAATTTTACAGTCCTACAGTTGGGTAGCAGATTTTACATTTGTGGACCTGCTTCCCAGAGAAATTATAATCTTTTCTTTAGAAAATAAACAAAAAAACAACTCTTGCCCACAAAAATACCTCTCTGCTTTTTAAGATGAGTTTTCAACAGTCGGTAAAAAAAAAAAAAAAAAAATGCAAGGTGACACAAAGTCTGGAAACCAGCAAATGTAAAAGGTCCAGAGATTAATTTAGAAAAGTTTTTGAACTGGACTGGAGAATTTGGGTCATTATAGGAACAGATATGGGAACTGAGGATTTGGGGAAAAGGTGGGTCTCCTATTTCCTCCTGGTCCCTTGGTTTTTAATTTCTGGAATTGATTTTCATGTGTAGAGAACAGACTTGAAGGGTTCTTGCTCAGTATTTGAGTCTGCAATGCAGGGCAAGTTGAAGCCCTTTGAAGGGTTCTGTGTACCCCATAGCCACTATTCATTTGTGTGATTTAAAGGGAGATCCCAATAAATCTTTAGAACAAATTCTGCTACCCTTATTTATCTCAGATAGCATCTTTGTCCACAAGTATCCTTGATATATGTGTGAGTGGAAAGTTTTATTATATATGTTAATTATAATAACATTACTTGGAGAAACCCCTTCTGAAGAAGGAAGTTGAATTTGGTCAGGAGCTGGAATCCACTCCTTACCTCACAAATAATTTCTGCGGTAATCCAGTGCCTTCTAGCTCATTTGGCGTTAAATCCCACCAGATTAATTCTCAAGTTGCATATCACTAATTCAATCTACTGAAGTCCTTTCATGTATTTGGGAAGAGCATCCAAACCTGGTGCAGCCTGACCTAAATTAGTTTGCATGAGCTGATGGGATCATACATTTCTGCCATCATTAAAAAAAAAAAAAAAAAAAAAAAAAGAGTGAATACAATGACCATATTGTACAAAGGAGAGTCAGAGAGCCATAAGGACTTGCTAATTACACTAAATAATTAAATATTAACATATGCATAATAGTATCTAAATAGCTAAGGGTTGCAAAATGAAGTACTCATTTGGAGTCGAAAACCGTGACAAATTGTTAGTATAGCTATTTACCGGGACACTGAAAGTTCATGCTGATTGCCAGCTGGAGGCGAGAGGAGAGGGAAATGTAGGGTAGAGAGTATTTTTTTTTTCCCCAATGTTAATTACACCTATGAAAGCCAAACACTTTCCTACACACTGGCTAGTTTCTGTCACATTCTGTGGAATAAGCATACAAATATCCTCATGCATAGACAAAAAGGGTTATCGTTGAAGGTACTACCTGCAAACTCTTGGATTTTTAGGGTTTCTCTAATTGAAACTAAGGGTTTGGGTGGTTTTTTTTGCATATTTCTATTGTAAGTAATAATGTATACGTCTCCATTGCAGAATTGGGTAAGACAAGGCTAATCCAAGTAAACTGTACATCTATATCTTTGCCAAGCCTACATAGTTGCATCCACATTCATTCTATATTAACTTATAAGAAGAGCTAAAACTTTAGGGTGTGTGGAATGATCAGAAACCTCTTTGTAATGTATTAAGATGTGCCATTCTACATTTTTTGTATAAGGAGAAATGTGAATACCAGAGATCTTTACTATCCTCTTTCTCCCCCAGCACATTATAGCTTATTGGAAGATTTCTAGTAAACCCACTTAGTAGAAATTCTGAACTGGAAAAGGGAATGCCTTTTTCAACCGCTGGTAGAAACTAACACATTTATATGGAAACACTCTTCTTGATGCTTGGCAGTCTTGTGGCCTAGTCTAATAGAGAACTGGTAAATTGTTCTTTCTAAAATCCTGACCTACGAAATACGAAATACGAAATTTCTTACAACTGAAAAGCTTCCCTATGTTATCCAGGAATGATGTTCAGGCAAATACAAGAAAGTGCTGATAGAAAATACAGCACCACAGAAATGTCTTTGTAACAAGTAACAGTTGTTTTATTTGCCCAGATTGCACTTTTGAAATGTTTTGTAAATGCTTTATATGTGATTCTGCTGTGGTTGCAACCTTGCCAAAGTGTTGGGTATCATTTTAAGAATCTCTTGGGTGGTATATTAATATCAGACATCAAATTATAATCACAGTCCAGTTGCTTTAGGAAAACTTAATTGAACTGGATGTATATGAACCCTATTTGATTCCTAGTCTGCCAGCAGAGTATTTTGTACCTATACGGCCCAATTTCTCATTCTTATTTTATCCAAAGTGACATTACTTTTGTTATTAGGATGGATCAGCCACTGCAATTTACATCTTTCCAAACCTCAGTTTCAGTCCACTTCTTAAAAGCACACTACTTCTTCTTGCAGCATGCATTTTGCACACATCTTATATCTGATTTTATTGTAACCGCTCATTTTCTAATGTTCCTTCAGCTCATATCTTTTTTGCTGTGCTTGTCATGCTCCTTGGACTATATCCAAAATGGTCTCTGATCTTATTGTTCAGTAGGCCATATGAGAAAACACATCTGATCTTATCCCACAGCTCATCACCACCATTGTATTCCACACAAATTTTCTTAGTCGTGCTAGAATTTTTATTTCACTTTACAAATCTAATGGAAACTCTGTAGGACTTGCGAACTAATCCTTTTATAGGTCACTTTAATGTCCAAGCAAAGCTACAAGCATTGTTTTTCTTGCTCTCAGGGACAAGAATTAGTTTTCTGTTAACACATGGTGACAAATCTTATTCTAGTTGAGCACTAACAGCCTTATTTTTGCATCTCCAGGCTCCAAATCTGTTGGGAGATCATCACTTGCCCATCGGTAACTTTATCTGCTAGTCCAGGCTGGGCACTGAAGGCTCCGCTACCCTCATACTCTTTACTTGCATTCTGTGTAGGTGTAGGGGTGGGCTGATTTGAAGCCTGTAAAGAGAAAGGGGGTGTTTTGGGGCTCAAGCAGTTCCTTTATCCCATATTCTTGTGTTGCTTCATTTTGAAATGATCCTCTGATTCCTTCCTTGCACCCCCTCTGAACTTTGCTGGCAGTATGGCTTTCTCTAGTGCTCTGTGGGGGTCTTAACTGCATTACCACACTCTCTGTCACTTTATCCTTTGCCTCAGAGTCTGAGGGCAGAATTTCATATAAGGAACATAATGTCTTAACCTAGTAATTTTGAAGTATATAAGCTTCTCTTTCAACAGCCTTGTAATTATATTATATTTTCATAAAATATACTACAATTACAGTCAATTTCCTGATTTAGCTACTACCTAGGCCAATTGCATTATATTTGTCTTCAAACATATTGTATACATTTGCATTTCTGATAATGTTGTTTTTCAGTCTTCTTGAATGTGAACTGAAACTAAATTACAGTCTGTTCTGTACTTGTAAGGAAAACGTCTTCTTGTAGTATTTCGATTTCCTTCCTTTGTCCACACAATGCTTTCTGGAAACAGTTAAAACTACTTTAAAGACACTTTAAGATATATTTACAATGTTTTAAAAATAATTCTTAGGTGGCAATTTCTTTCCTGCTCTCCTTAGATAACATCCTCATGGGAGACAGGAGGGATTTCAACCTCTTTCAGAAACCAGAACCAGATAATTTTGCAATATTATGTTTGTTGTGGGTTTGTTTTGTTTTGTTTGTCTTTTTATTTATTTATTGAATAAGTATTTGAAGAAGATGCCCATATGCTAGCCAGCTTTTGACTGGAATGTACTGGTTTAAAGCGACATTATAGTGGAATGGGAATTGTTATTTGAAACATCAGTTAACTCAGAAACACTAACAAAGTAAAAGCTTAATATTTCTTACTGCTAGCCTACTTTTAAAATAAGAAGAAAATTTTATTTCTCTAAGAGTAAATTTTGTCATGAAAAGACTCATAACTTGTTAACTTATACTGGTGCATACCCTACTTGAATTTCTGTTAAAATGCAATGCAGTAGAAAACACCTCATCAATTTGGACCAGCCAGTCATAACTCTATAAAGGAAATACACTCTTAGAACTCATGTTAGCATCTGAGATGAGAGTAGTTAGGGTAGATCCTGGGATAAAGTATTTTTTCAGTGGCAGGAAAAAATACCAAAATATCTATGCCAAAGGGGTAGAAGGGAAAGTGAGGTGTGTAAGAGGCCTTTACGAACTAGAAAGAGAAAACAGTGCAAAGTAGGAAAAGAGAGAGATGCTGATTTTACAGTAGGAAAATTCATTGTCAGTAAACATCTGGATTCTATATGATGTGCTTAGGTACCAGAGACCAAAACCCAGACATCTTTGTTTCCTTTTTCCCTGCACTCATATTGAATTTGCAGAACATCCTTACTAATAAACAATAAAGAAGAAGATAATGTGCTTATCTATTTTGATAGCTAATGTACTCATCTATTTACAATAACTCTTTATAGTAATCATAAATGATAAATAGGAAGTGAATAGGGGGGAAAAGAAATAGGAAAAACATTCAAGTAAGAGGGGTGGACTTGTGGATTAATTGCTTAGAAGAACGTTCCCTACCAACTTAATCTCTGATAACTACCTAAACTGATTCTCCCAATGTTTTGAAATGTTCCAAATACCAGTGTACTTCATCTAAAGCTGAGTAATAGCAACCTATGTACATGCTCCCAGTCTGTTGGTGGTACTGACAATGCTGGTATCTTTCTTACATTTCCTCTCTTTCCAACAGACTGCTCATTCATGCTTTCTTTTTTTCCCTCAAGTGCAGTATGTTGCTACTTAAGTAAAAGGCTGCACCATCAAATCTGGCAGATCAATGTATTTCTGTTTTCTGAAATACAACTTTTCGAAATTCCTTTTGAAGCTTCAGGCTTACTGTTCTTTTTCCTCTTTATGCTTACTGCGGACGTGATACTGATCCCACTAAATTTATTGGCATAGGTTCCGTGTTGCAGGTGTGATTCCAAACCTCTTGGATTTTATTCCTCTCTTCTTAGATACAAGCAGACAAATGTGGTTTTTATTTTGTCATTTTGACAAAATTGCTGGCATAGCATAGTAGAGTGAGATTGACAGATATCAATTTCTACTGAGCCATCATAGAATGGCTCGGGTTGGAAGGGACCTTGAAGACCATGTAGTTCCAACCCCCCTGCCATGGGCAGGGACACCTTCCACTAGACCAGGTTGTTCAAGGCGCCGTCCAGCCTGGCCTTGAACACTTCCAGGGATGGGGCATCCACAGCTTCTCTGAGCAACCTGTTCCAGTGCCTCACCACCCTCCTACTGAAGAATTTCTTCCTAATATCTAATCTAAACCTACCCTCTTTCAGTTTAAAGCCATTGGCCCTTGTCCTATCACTACATACCCTTGTCAAAAGTCCCTCTTCAGCTTTCTTGTAGCCTCCTTTAGGTACTGGAAGGCTGCTAGAGGGTCTCCCCCAAGCCTTCTCTTCTTGAGGCTGAACACCCCCACCCCCCTCAGCCTGTCTTCCTAGGAGAGCGGCTCCAGCCCTCTGTTCATCTTCATGGCCTCCTCTGGACTCGCTCCAACAGCTCCATTTTCTTCTTGTGTTGGGGGCCCCAGAGCTGGATGCAGCACTGCAGGTGGGGTCTCAGGAGAGTGGAGTAGAAGGGCAGAATCACCTCCCTCAACCTGCTGGTCACTCTGCTTTTGATGCAGCCCGGGATACGGTTGGCTTAATGGTTTTCCAATCACTTAGCCCTTGTGTTTCTGTCCATGCTTTTTTAGCTTCCATGCCATCATTTAGACATCATCAAGAAGTCCTTATGTAAATTCAGAATCGTAAGTATTCCCATTTCTTTTTAAAAATCCCTCCATTACAGCATTTGCCAAAAAGCCTTAAAAGCCAGAAAAAAAAAGTAAAAAAATTCTTATGCTTATCTTTGATAAAGTACTGAAGTTCATAAATTACAGTCTTTTGAAGTCATGTATTAATGCTTACCTAACAATTAGGCAATAGCTCTTTTTGTAAAGAAAGCCACTATGCTGAACGTCTATAGTGCATTATGAAAAATACACTATAGCTGTACATGGGTCAGTTAGCACAAACAGTTCCCACAGAACAAAACATACAAGATAGTCCACAAATCCAACTGGAATAAAACAACTGCAGTTCAATTCATATAAACACACTAGTTAGATGATTTAAAGTGCATCAGCCAATGATTACCAAAACATTAAAGTCTTGACTCCTAGAACACTGAAAAATACAATTAATAGTTAATTGCAGGGTGCTTTATAGGCTCTATATATGTGTACTTACATATATGTATTATAAGCACTCTATATGTGGCCTATATTTATATGCTTTGCTCTTTTGAGGGTAAGTCGGTACCAACCTGCATATTATTTTTCATACATAGAGTTTGGAATTTAAATTTCCTGATAAGAACAAGACTGAACCTAAAATATTTCTGTAAAACTGACAATACATTCCTCTATTTGCATCTAAAAGGTTTCCAGCAAAATAACCTTCTACACCTTTTCATAAAAACGCTCAGGCACATAGGTAACCTAGTCTCCAAATAAGCCTTTCAATTTTGCTACAAAAGATAATCCTTTATTTCAAAATTGTTTAGGACAATGAAGCTTATGAAATGTAAATTGCTTTATCAAGTGCTTGAAAATTAATCCTAGATTAAAAATACATTTTAAAATGTTATTAAGGATGTCATATTACTAATAACAAGCCAAGCTTTTCCCTCTATTTCAGGACAGGAGACAAATTCAATTACCTTTTTGCTAATTGTCTGATGTATGTTCTTATTGTAATGCATATTCTTTTAAATGCTCCAAGTTCATAATTGCTAGTGGGAGGCAGCTGTACGGCTAAGATTTGGTGTATTGGGTGGAAAATGTAACTCATTATCAAGGCAGCAGCCTATGAAGACCTGCGCGCATGCTGCTTTAGGAAAATCAGCTGAAACTTTGTGAAAGCAGATAGATGCAGAAATGTTAAACTACAGTTACTTTCATAGCAGAAATATCAATCTCTCTTTACAATTAAGCAAATCAGCCATGATGAAGTAACCCTGTGTCCAGCGTTTGCCATGAGAAACAAACCCAAGGGGATGGATCCCAAGCCAAGAATTTTTTCCCTTTAGAAAGAATCAAACGTGTGTGTGATGGCCGCAATGCTGCCAAGGGCAAGCATTCAATGGCACATTCAGTCCAAGGTCCTTGTCCTCCTCTTCAAGGACTGTAATGGGCATTGGCATTAATATTTCAAGGACTTCCTCTAATTTCACATCCCTCCAAGTATAAGCAGTAATCACCTAAGGAGATATTATTACCGCATAGTTGCTAAGCTTCCTACTACAGGAAATTAAATGGGATCATTGCTAGCCTCTCTCTCACTAAAAAGCAACACATACCTCTTTGCCTGGATTTTTGTGTGAAGATAGCAATCTTTAGGTTAGTAAATTTTCAATTTTTAAGCTCTTGTCCCTGGGTATTGTCTTCAAACCCAGCTCCATTAAACTCAGAAAAGAAGATATGAGCAGCGTTGCCAACTCACATATTTTTTGCCATTACTCTTTTTCTGCTTAGTGTTGGTTTTTTTTTCTGCTGCTAGTACCTGCAATCAGCTGGATACAGCAGAACCTTTCACTATAAGAAAAGCGTTATTAGAGAGCACACCTTCATGTCAGGGGAGATGGCAGGAAAAGAGGGGTGCCCAGAGGCCTTGAAACTGTGAAATTTAAAGGTTTAAAATCTATTTTAAGGTCTCTCAATGATTTTATCTTAGACCCATACTTTTTTTTTTTTTTTTTTAATGTTGGAAATTGGCATTACTGATATGCTCATTGAGCATAAACCCCTTCATTCTTAGGTATGTTCTGATAACAAAAACTAACCTGGAAAACAGTCTCCTGTGCATTTGGGGGATTCTTGATGAGTAAGGAGAATCCTTGATTAGCGTTAGCTTGTGTTAAGAGCAGAGAAGTCCATGTTGTATACACAAAAGCTAACTCAAGCCTCTGAAAACCAGTTGTCCTAAACTCCCTCTATCTAGATTGGCTTCTGCACTGGTTCATTCTTTAGCAGCTTTAGTATCGTCGCCTGCTTTCAATA
Source organism: Podiceps cristatus (assembly GCA_000699545.1). NCBI lineage: Eukaryota > Metazoa > Chordata > Aves > Podicipediformes > Podicipedidae > Podiceps > Podiceps cristatus. The sequence continues at coordinate 5,950 of KL269227.1, read as the reverse complement.
GCTTCCTGGAGGAGAAGCGTCTATAAGCAGTGTCTTACAGGCAGCTAAGGCTTAACAGCCCTCCTGGGCTAGAGTGAGCTGTGATTCTGCTGGCCACCCTCTCCCCCTGAAAATGTCATCATTTAGCAATATACTTTAAATAGGTTTACCTTTAAGCACCTGACAACCTAACTTATTTACATGTATGTTTTTAGATAAAAAAACATGCTAAAATGCTTGGTGGTTCAGAACTTACATGACTTTACTACCGCAAGTAATTAGGATACAGTTAGCATTACAAACATTTATAATAATTATGTAGCAAGTATATAAATATCTTCCAGGTGTATAGACCCTTAAGTAAACCTTGCTATCTGAATGCAATATGCACGCACAAAGGTAACCGGACTACAACATGAACCAGCTGAGCCAGGTACATCAATTGCTCGTGGACATGTCTGAGCAATTCCTGCAAAGCAGTTTACAACGCAGTAACGCATGTTAGTAGAGTCTGACTCTTTATTCCCCTCTAGTGGCTGGTCTGCATAATATTAGAGTTACTAGTCACGGGCTGGAGAACCAGACTAGGCTCTTGGGACAGCAGCACATGCCGAAAGGTTCGGTCCCTGCTGCCACCCATGCTACAGGGCATAGACAAATGCCTCTGTGGTCTGGCAGTGCTAGAGAGGGAGGGGAAAGGAACAGCTTTTGAACGCGTGTATTTTCAATGCTGTTAGCCGCTACCAAACAATTAATATCTGCATTTCTCAGAAAGGAAGAAGAATGTGACGGTCAGTTGGTGTTGTGAGTCTTTTACATAATAATCTGAGTCCCTGGGTGTTAGTGAGTATGAACCTGGCCTATCCATCTTTAGGTGGGTGCCGAGAGCTCTGCTTAGCAGGCTGCATTGTGGCCTTAGCTGGCTTCCTAATAATGCCTGGCTGTAGTCTTCTGTACTGCGCTTCAGCTGTGAAATCTCAGAGCAGATTTGTCCTTGAAACCTATTTAATGCATACAGTCAGTTCCTGCCCTATCATCAGTGTGCTCCTAAGTAGTGCTACTTTTCCTTTTACTAATGTATTATGTCTATGTGTAGCCAAACAGAAAGAAAACAACCGTAAGAGTGCTAAAAATGTATATAAGCAGCAATAAGGTCTTGAAAGAGTAGTGATTTCTATTAATGGTTGGATTGGTAATATGACATTAACTACATTTTTCAAGTGTAGATGGATTTTTCTCTGAATAGGATGAGAGAAGAGCATTCGTGAACAAACTATTGGAAGCAGGAAAGTGAACATGATGAATGAAAACAAATTACACAATACATCTGAGAATAAAAGGAGGCAAAGAGGCAGTCACTCATCCTCCTTAAGCACAGTGTGGTTTATGAATCTTGAATTTTCTAGTGATTTATGCTTGTCCTTACTGAGAGCCTGAGGATAATGCAAGATTTTAAGTTCCCAAGGGCTCCCGCCCTGCAGGAAATAGGAAATATTTTACCACAAAGGCTGTTTGTGGCCAAGATCACAATGTATAAAGGACAAAATATCCAAAACTTAGGTTGAATTCTCTAGGAGAATGATGATGCAAAGGAATCCTTGCTCTTTACAAGAAGTCTGAGTCTAGCCCAGATTTTGAAGTTGTATTGCCCTTAACTTGGTGCAAATATAAAACCATAAAAAGGATATTCCAGGATGTGTAAACTCAAGCTGACGCTTGTGGGGATATTATTTGTTGCTGAGTAGGTTTAGAAAAACCCACCAAACAAAATTATGTATACCAAATCATTAGCACGAGCCCTCCGGTGACATGACTCCCCATTCTGGCTGCTAACTTGGTATGGGATAAAAGGTAAACTGGGTGTTTCAGTACAATGAACCAAGACGCTTCCGTTTCCTTTGACAACATGCTATCTGAGCAATCTGGTTTTAGGGGAATACTAAATAAAAAGCTACATGGCAGCTTTCTAGGTCAGGAACTGCTAGACATCCAATATTTTGAACAGCTTGAAGCACGGCAATATTCAGCCAACGCGCGCGTGTGTGTGCGCCATTTTAGAAAATTTTACAACAGGGGTTTGTAAAGTTCCAGTGCTATGCTTCAGCAATAAAAAACAAGGCCTTGTGTATAAAGTGCAGGAACTCAGGGATTTTATTTTCCTGAAAATAATTTCAATTGCATTTTTTTTTAAAGTACAAGCATACTGTAAGAACCACATTTAGTCAGCTGTTGACTAATGGCTCTCTCACCTCTTCATGAAGTAGATAATGACTTTGCAGAGAATATTAAACTCAGTAGAAACAGACCACAGTAATGGAAGAAGAATTCTGTTATAAAGCTATTACATTAAAGGAAACATTGACAAAATTGAAAGCTTTATAAAGAAAATATCACTGGGTTTTGATGAATACTACCTCTTTTAATATGCCTGCTAGCTGTTCTTTTTTTCCCCTAATTGTTTTTAAAAGGTTCATTAAGGAATTTCTGATTATTTTTGATAGCTGAAACATAAAGCATTTAATGGGAGCTAGAAAGCTATGCAAAAGTCTGTAATAAATTCATATATTGCCACTGTAGATTTCTCTTAGATCTTAATGTCTCTTTTGCACTCCAAATGCCACCTCAAAACTTCCTACAGAGCATATGGATCAAATTTTAGCCATCAGGGAGAAAAATGTTGACTTGGCACCAGATATTTGTGACCCACAGAGCACCTTTACAGACAGCCAAGTCATCAGTTTCCTTTTCTGCTAGGCAGTGGCAGGTCTGACTCCCGAAGAACACCACCTTTGTATCTAAAGCCTGGGTATTTTAACTCCAGCAATGATGAACGTGTACTGTGAGTGCCCATAACTTTGAAAATTCAGTGCTCAGTGTTGGAACTGCAGCAATCTTATTCCTGAAAAATGGATGACAGGACTGATATTATGTAGAATATTACGGAATTACTTAATGGGCCTTTCCTGTAGCGAAGTTCTTGAACTAAGTCAAACCAGAAACAACCTACCAAAACACGCACCTTCTTCCTCTCTTGGTGAGAAGAGTGAAGGATGAGAAAACAATCAACATATGATAATACGCACGGGGCTCAGATATCACAGGTGCAGACACAGAACAGTGTGGTCACAAGCATCTTAAACTGAGCTGTGTTCTGTTGTCCCTCACCCTGGTTTTTTTGAATCTTACGGTTTTTACTTTGCGTGGTGTATATAATTTGAAATTAGGACACCTTTCATTTTTTGATGCCTGTGTGCAAATTTCTGTAGTCATTTCTTTTCTTGTAGTTCAGTCCGAGTGTTACAGAGATGTGCATGCTGTATATTGTTCTTGAAAGAAAAGTATCTACAAAATGAAACAAGGATCATAGCAAAGCACAATACAGAGAATAAATTTTATTACTTGGGTTGTAAAGCAATTTAGTGTTCCGTTGCTCATACAAAAAGATTGCTGAGACTAATACAAATTTATACATTTCCCATTCAGTAATTTTAATCCAAGAGATTCTTTTAAAATTTGTGATGCTTCACTATTAAAATGAAAGTTCATTTTAAAAGATCGGTATTGAAAACAATTTTTAAAAGTGATTTAAATCATCTTAAATTTAAAAAAAATATTTTTCCCCTAACAACTGAGAGGACAGAAGAGACATACCCAGGTCCCTGTGCTTATTTGCAAATTGTGGGTAACTATTGATAGCTACTTTAGTGTGGCTTGTCTTAAATCTAGCTAAAGTTTTCGTGCTTTCCTGGAGCAAGAGGAAGAAATGCTAATAGCAAAGTTCCTTTTCCGACCCTATTGTGTCACTGAGCCTATTCTCTCTGCAGGACATGCCCGCACTCCCACACTTCAGCATTGAGCGTTTTTTGCTGGCGACTTTCAACTAGGAAACAGTAACAGAGATCTCTTGGTAAGGGACTGTCTGTGCTCCTGTCTCCCTGAAGTGCCTGATCCATATCAAAGGACAACCTGTCAGTTAAGTGTTATGGGAGCTGTGGGATTATGAGGTGTGTCTGTTTAGAAAGCTAATTCTGCATTTGGCCTCGGAAGCTTTCCCAGCCACAGCAGGATTGCTAGTGTGTCTCCCGAGCCAACTGGGAAGTTTAGATTATATGTCTGGGTGAGAATTAAGAGAGGGAAAAGAAGGTCTAGGGAAATAGGAAACAAAAATGACAACAGATACCAGGAAGATCCAGCATCCTTGGAGATACTCAAAAGCCATCTGGAAATAGTGCTGGGCAACCGGCTCTAGGTGACCCTCCCCTCGCAGGGGGGTTGGACCAGTGCCTTCCAACCTCAACTTTTTCTGTGGGAGGAATAAAACAAAACCAAACCAAAACCAAAAACCCACAACCAAAACCCTGAGGTTTTAACAGTGAGATCTAGGATCTAGCTAACTGCACAATATGGAACCATAGACAGTTATGCTCTCTTTAAAACCCCCTTTAATAAATTCCCTCTTCTATTTGTATTGTTGATAGTCTTGTTTCTTTTATTCAGTCCCCTTATAGGTATATGCAGAGCCACGATAGTTTGCAGGTCCTGGTGCGGTCAGGTCCCAGCAGGTCTAGAAGTACTGCTGCCTGGAAAAGTCAGGCTGTGTATGGCTATAGAAACATATGTTCTCATTTTTGGATCATGGGAGGGAAGCATCATTTTGCAAAGTGGGAGACTTTTATCTATTGGAGTAGTGTGGGTTCTGGTGAGATTTGTGAAATTTTACAAAGATACTCATCTGATGGGAATCATTAGAGCCACTATAGAGAACCTGCATCACTGGCAATTACCCTTATGATTGTATGATCCTCATTAGGCTGATTAAACTAGCTTAGCACCATATTATTTAAGTGGCACCAGGCAAAGCAGCTGTACTTTGCTGGATATGCTAAAACTCTGAGCTGGTATGAATTTTAGAAGACTACCAACACACTAAAAATCCAAATTTTTTTTTTTTAAAAGGCTATTTTAGGGACTACTATGGAAAATAAACACTCTGCCTCACTGAGACAGGGATGAGCAGTGAAACCGAGCTTGTTCCAGCAAAACCAGTAAAGAATTCTACAAGCTATTGCTTATGTTACAGCGTGCACTGCAAACTCTATAATATACTTACACCTGACCTCCTTCTAGGTAGAGGCATGAGTTTTAGGTCAGTGAGGAGCACTTTGAAGTCAAACAACAGTCAATGGCTGTGAGAGCAGAACTCACGATCTTTTGACTCCTGACAAAATTCATCCTTTTCTTTAACAGTTTCTGAATCAGAAGAGGCTTGTATTCTCGCATTTGCAGAACACTGCTTGATTGGGAGCAGGCAGCATGATTGAGCAGATGTGCTGAACGTTTCTAATATTCTTCAAAGCTGTTTTGTGCTTTTAAAAAATTCTTAGGATTTTTTTTTTTTAACAGGTGAATGCTAGTACAGCAGAATCAGTTATTGCAGAAGAACAGAAGTGTCAAATCCCAAGAAGCGTGTTTTTGTTTGTTCTCTAAAGAGAGAGAGAATAAAAAGCTGGTTATGACCCTGCTTCCAGAAAAGGTGGGGAACTAATTACTTGAAGCGGAGAAAGAATAAATACTGCTGCTTTGATGTAGCCGTTAACTCACTACTGCCTGAAGCCGGCTGGAAATTTCTCATTGACTCCAGCGGGCTTCGGACGAGAGCCCTTGGCTGTTGGAGGGAACTCGACACAACCTGCAACCAGGGCGCACCTACATAGCTACTCGATTTATTGTATTGTATAGGATGCTCGATGTCGCTAATTGGGAACTTCATCGGTATCATAAGAAAGGTAGCATTTTAAGATTTAAAAATAATTTAAACAAAAATTAAGGAAAAGCGCTGGTTGTAGTCCCCGCACCCACGTTCCCTGCTCGCCGAGCGACTCGTTCCACGCCCCCGCGACCCTCTCCCGGCTGAAGTTTTCGAGCGCCGGTCAGGCCCCTCACGCCGGGCGGCCCGCGGCGCTCAGCCCCG
>KL269226.1:6716-41607 GCA_000699545.1 Podiceps cristatus | reverse complement strand
CCTGCTGTTGATGTCAACTGCAGACAAGGCAGTCTCAGAAGCTCAGTTTCCATAACAGAGGCACAAGTGACATCACTACACTTCTGCCCCTTTGCATATCCTACTCAATTCCCCAAAAGAGATTTCCATAATAAAGTGTAGATAAATCACAATGACATTAAAGTTAATTAGAATATCAGCCAAATAACACCTCTAAAAGGAGTGGGGACTACTTACTGAGTAATACTGATAAAAATCTGCAAGATCAGAGGGTGGGCAAAGTTTACCTTTTATTTTCCACAGCAATGTCCTCCATTTTTTCTTCATGTCCTTCTTCATCAGTTAGCCTTGTATCACCTTTTCCACATAGAATCATGGAATATCTCAAGTTGGAAGGAACCCATAAGGATCATCAAGCTCAATCCCTGCTCCTCGCAGGACTGCCTAACGCTAAACCACATGACTAAGAGCACCGTCCAGATGTTCTTGAACACTGACAGCCTTGGTGCCGTGACCACTTCCCTGGGGACCCTGTTCCAGTGACCGTCCATCCTGTCAGTGAAGAGCCTTTTGCTGATGTCCAATCCGAACTTCCCCTGACGCAGCTTCATTCCATTTCATCGTGTCCTATCGCTGGTCCCCAGAGAGAGGAGATCAGCACCTCCCCCTCCGCTGCTCCCCTTGAGGCATTCCCTAGGTTATACTATCCCCTTTTATATATCCCCCTCATCTCTTACCCGCTTTTATGGCTGCATATTTTATTTTCACTTGCAAGGCCTCTACAGTTGACTACAAGCACTCCCATTACCACACCTTCACAGGAGTTACCACCCATCAGTTAAGGCACGTTAACCACCTAAGTGCATGCTGTTCCCCAGCTGTAACATCTTCAGCCAAGTGACCTTCACGACGGATAGTAGATTCCGGGAGCTGAACTGTCAGGTCCAGCAAAACTTGTGTCATAAACGTAACCTTCAAAACACCAACCGGGTGTAAAATTCTACTAATGCGATAACGCATGAAACAGTATTGCTCAAAGACAAACCTCAAGGGATTGCTGACCTGAGAATTTCTTATGACATATTTATAGAGAAACCTAATGAATTATTGCATGGCTGAGATAGCTCTGTGACAGAACGTTTGCGGCCAATGATAAGAACAACTGTATGTAAGTATAAGCACATGATTTGCTGTGCATAACATTAGCGGTGTTTATTTTAGAAGTGACCACCCATCTGACTGTTTCAAAAAAACTCATAGAGTTGCTAAAAGATGCCAGGGAAAGTTTTTACTTGTAGCACACTTTCCATGTTTAATGGCACCAGCTGTTGCTTTCACAAACACATCATGCCCTTCACAGTTATCCATGTTCTGCAAACATCAAAAAACCCCCAAACCCTCCCACAGTTATTAACAGCTGCTTCATTTACTGATTCTGACAAACTGAAGGACAAAGGCATGATTTAACAGATTGCTCTGCGTAAAGCAACAATGCAGTTCATGAAAGGATTTATCAAATGCCCCTGTCGGAAAGCTTTACAAAGCATGGCTTAATGAACGTATGTAAATTGCTATAATATATAAAATGCCTGATACCACTTCAGCAAGTAATGTGCTTATGAAATCTATAGAGAACGGTAAGATAGATCAATCTAATTTGTCTTTGAAATAAAGCGATTTGGTTTCCTCCAGATAATTTCACTCTCTTTTTTTTCATGCCTTGTGGCATGACAGCAGTGCATCACATACAATACATTACATACAATGAACCACCACTTTAGACCCTAGAAGATGTGATTATTCAATAGAAAAAGCATTCAGCAACAGACAAACTGGAAGCATACTGGTACACTTCAATATTTTCCTTCAATGTTTTGACATGCTGGCATTTTTTAAAAATTGTTATTTCCAACCCCTGCTGCATTTAAAAAGTCCCACCCCCCCCCGCCGCCTTTTTTTTTCCTGTTACTTGATGTGAGATTGAAGCCTCAGTGTAAGTCAGGCTGATATTTACAGCATGAGGAATGGCTCAGATATGAAAGCACATCAGAAAACAACGTGCATCCAGGATGATCACTGCTGTTGCTGTTTTCAACATTATTGATCTAGAGATCTGATCATTTTTTTCCATCAAGATAAGGAAAGAATGGCTTATGAGCTAAAATTATTTTCAATGAAAAACCCAACATCTTTAGAACTTCTTCCCCCCTGAAAAATGAAAGTTCTCTTCATCAACTTACTTAAAAAACCAAAAAACCACACAAAAAAAACATCTTCAGTGTTTTGTCAAAGACGACAAATCCCACAATCACCCTTTATAAACTTATGTAAAAATAAATAGCACTCTAATTTTTTACTTGAAAAAAAAAAAAAAAAAAAAAAAAAAACACCACATGGAAAAGAACATGGCATAGTAAGCGCATCAGAAACTAGAAGGTGCAGAGTTTCTGGATCTTGGCTTTGCTATTTAGGCTGGGCAGGTGTGAAAGAGAAAGAGGACTGTGAAGTACCATGACTATCACCTTTTAAAGAATTTTTTTTTTCCCCTCTCTGAAAACACCTGTCAGAGGAGCCTAGATACAGCTAGTGATGTCTTGGGGCAGAGATGGATTATATCACTGTTTCTGCACTCATTTTTTAGAGTAGAAGTGCTACTCATTCTTTGAAAAAAAGTCCTCAGACCATCATGTGCACTAACATAAAATGGATTCTTGATAATTTATATTTTTCTACCACCTTCTTATATTTTCAGCACCCCCAGTCATCCACAGACTACAGATACAGAACACAAATTGTCTGGCCTCTTCATCTTCCCTTCAGTCGCATTCCTCTGGAGTACGTGATGGATAAGGTCCAGAGTGCGGTTTGCCAGTTCTTTTACATGCTATTTATTAAGCCTACAACTCTCCAGCTGGAGGGTGTCCATCCCATTCTACAGAATTAAGGTTTTCATAGGAAATCAAGAGAACTCTCCTGCTGGGACTGCAAAAGGAAAACAAACAAACACCCTAAGTAACACTTTCTTGGGTGGTTCTTGGTTACATTATGCTAGGAGAAAAAACCCCAATGAGAATCTGGTGCAAATGCTAGCTGATAGTCTCAGAAGAAAAATTTTCCCCTTCCCAAAACAATGGTCTAATAAATAAAAAGTTTCAACACTTATATCATCCATTATATGATTCACATTACTATAGAAGTAATTTCTGTTACTATCAAAGCTAGAGGCAAGTTTTGCTCAGTGCCTTAGGCAAAATGACTAAACTGGGCAGTACTCAACACAGGATTCTCAAATCTCTGCATCACGAGACTGCAGTTTCTGCATTAAGAATTGACTAAGCTGTAAAATAAGAGTCCAGGTTGAAACACCATGTCAGAAATGCATTGTGATCTCCTCATTTTAAAGGCATTAACTTGTAAAATCCCTTCCATTCTGTTACACTGAATATTCAGTATGTGGCAGGCACTGTGGAATACGTTTTTATTTCTCTGCAAACGAATATGCATTAGAATGAGTGTTTATAACATTTTTCTGGAATTGTGTTTGTATCACTGACAATTAAGGGGTGATATCTTTAACACTCTGTATCACTTCTAGATGCCAGGTAGCAATATTTAACAAAGCAGGCTGTCCTCATTTCTACACCTATTTTTGTATTCAAATTTGCAAGATGGTGGGTTATCCAGCTTCACATTCAGTCAAAGATTGGAATCTGGGAATAAATGAACATGCCAAGCCTTTCTTCATTATACCTCATTCCTCAGAGTAACTCTTTCAGCTTCCATCATTACCGTCCCTACTTTAAATTTGTTCTTTTTAACATCAATCTACAAGTACAGAAAAATGTCTGCCCTTTCAAATGTACATCGAGGCCAACAGATTCACAGCTGATGTAGTTAATAAAGGCAAATTAAGGAAGCTCCATCTCACACCTCCTTCTCTTATCTCCTGAACCCATACGAAATTGTACAAACTATCAACAGTAAAATAAAACATTCTAGCTTTTCCCTGAAATAGGGAGGAAAAGATTACTCTTGGGAGTCAATCCTCTTTCGGCTCCCCTAAGATGCAACATCCAATAGATTTCAGGGTAAAATAAAGGCTTCCTGTACAGATTTCAGTTTCAGTCTAATAAAACAGCTTCAATAAAGTATATTAACCTGCACACCATCATTGACAAAATCACAGTCATGGTGTGCAATGGAGTGTGCTACGTGATAGAGTGATAAAACTTTTTTTTAACCTGTTACTTTGAGGTTTTTTCCATCAGGGGACATCAGTCTTTAAAGTCAGGGTGCGGTGCTTTAACAAAATAGGTGGGAAGCAGGACCAGTCCGCCCAGTCCCACGTCCCTGCCCGTTAGCAGACTTTTGCCACCCATTGCAGAGAGGATATTCACCCATCAATAGGTGGGAAGCAGGACCAGTCCGCCCAGTCTCACGTCCCTGCCCGCTAGCAGACTTTTGTCACCCATTGCAGAGAGGATATTCACCCATCGCCGTTACGGACAAAGTACCTATATTGGACAGCAACGTAATCAGTAACAGCAAATGGTTCTGAGGCAATCCTGAACTGACAGTGAAGTAAGCTAGAAAATGAAATCCTTTCTTTGATTTTCTTCTTGTCAAGCTAGTACATACCCATGCTCCCTGTTGAAAAATTAAAACGAGGAGGTTTATAAGAATGCAGACTGTCTTCCACTCAAAGAAAGCTAATTCCTAATGGCTGAAAATGTCCTCTTCCGCTGACCTGTGGGAAAATGAGAGAAAGGATTCACTGCTCTAAAGTCTGTCTCAAAAGTAGCATCCAAGGCGCAAAGACTCCCAACCCAAAATATTTCTGTGAAAGTACAAAGTATTGAGCAATTTCAGACACTTCTGAAGGGAAACCTGCCCCGACACAGGCAGAAGAGGCACACAACGTGACCACTGCTTTTGGTTTGACAATGCCAAGCCTAGGCTACCTGCTGCATCTCTGCAGAGGGACTCAGATGTGCAGAAATGTGCTGCCGTCATTGCAGTCTAGAGGTTGGAACAGAAACTCCGTAAGGAAATACATACTTCTTTGTTGGTGGTGGTTTTCTTTTAAAAGAAAAGCAGTTAACACTAAGATGTGCTATTTCAACACAGTGAAAGACTGGGTAAGCAGCTGAAGGCAATTGATGTAATGAACCTCTAACCCTTCCCTTTTTTAACTACAGTGACAACTGTTGGGAAAACCCCATTCAAAGAATCACAAGGAATGTAAAAAGAGGTTCCAGTAAGTTGAATATAGATCATATTTTTCAGGAGTAAGATCTATTGAGGACATCATGGGTAAGAAGTTCATCATGGGTAAGAAGTTCAGCATGCCCATGATATTCAGTTGTCCTCCTTAAATAACATCTAGCACCACAATATCTGAAGATTATGATACTTCATTCCTGCATAAAAGGAGGAACCATTCAGAACTAGCCATCGGTAAAGTCCAGCCTCAGAAATCACAGGTGGGTAAAAAAAATCCATAGAAGAAACAAGAGGACAATCATGTCCTCCTTGAAATGGACACCTGTTGTAACAGGGGCCAGCTGTAATTCACAGGTGTTTGCTCACTTATTCAGCATTACAGAAAAGAAAGGCCAGCTTTTTCTCTTGTCTCGGAAGCAAATGTGGAAGCTGGGGCTGTGAAGAGGAGCAGGATCAAATAACTTGAGAGGAGTCTAGGAAGCCTTTCAAAGCAATCAGTCATGGCTCCTGCTAAAAGCAGAGGACAGGCACCAAGATGTCATTCTCTGAAAAGTCAAAAATAATGAGGAATAGCTTATCAAGATAAGGATTATTAGCAGACAGGCTAGTGGCAGAATTAGTTCACCACAGTGATGATAAAACAGTATTAGGAAAGCAGAGCAATTTTAAGGAAAGGTAGCTAAAAATACCTGCCCAATGCACACTCCTCCACATCCTTCTCATCTCCAGTACAGTGATGCTTCAAAGTTTAATGTCCCAACAGACAACCCTGTACTCCGTCTGCTGGCGTCAAGATGAAGCATTGCATGCTGTGGCAGGCCTGGAGTCTCTGAGGGTTGTGTGCCTGTATGAATGATGAGGATAGCTGCATTTTGTTCTGGTTACTGTGAATTAGGAGCAGAACCCCGTTGCTTGGCAAGCTTTCAGCACAGGCTTCAAAGGTCGGGGTACAGTGCTTGGGCTGCAGTATTGAAGGAATGTACTACTCAGGACAAACTGAGTCTTGTCTAGTTTTCTGATTTTGCTTTGTCCAGAAGGATCTACCACACAGTACCCATTCCAGAGAGACACATGCACACCACACAATCCTTTCCTAACACCAACCACAAAGGACCAAGACCAACGTCCCAAATATTTTTCGGGAAGGTAGCTGACATCCCTAACTCCAAGGGTCTGGCAACAACAAGGAATTTTTTACACTGACCTCAGAGTGGGACCTTCTGGCATCTGTTAGCTAACAGGAGAATCCGCCAACTGCTGGATTAAGCATAAAATAGGTGGCAGTGCGGCCAGACATGAGCAGTGGCCAGTCTCCTTTCTAGCCTCTTCAGTAACACCATGACTGGATATTCATATTGCATGTTTAGTTTTCTTTTTTCACCTCTCTAAATGCTCCTGTGCACTCTCACAAAACCTTCCCTAAATTTACCAAATTCTGTCTTCAAATTATTTTGGTTTTCTACTCATCTGGGTGTGTTTGGAGTTTATTCCAGAACTTCACCTCTTGGGATGTTTGAAAAATTTCTTTTAATTTTCAGTCTAAATTAATTCAGGGCTAATTAATAAACGTATTATCTTGTGCTGATATTATCCTTCAATTTCAACAGCTCTCCTCCCTCCCTGGTGTTTGCCCTCCAAAGGTATTTAGAACAAAGTTTCTTCCTGAATATTATATACAATTTACAGGAAATGGAGGCTTAGCATATTTTGTCAGAAAGTCTAACAGAAGGTAACCATCCACTGGGAAAACATTAAACTTTTTTTTTTTTTTAAACTAATGAACAAAAGGCAGATGCTGATTTCTTTTCCTAGTTACTCCAGTATAAACCAGGAATGATTATACCTGCATGGAGATCAAACTATAACCTATGGCTAACCAAGAGGCAAGAACTGCATCTGAGCAGGCATCTGCCTAGGGCTGTAGTTAGGAGTCAGAGCACTAAACTGTCAGTGAAGAAAAAATACCTAATAGAGGAGGGGAGAGCAGTAGGCAGCTGTCATATAAAAAACATCCTGTCAGAGGCCTTGGAAAGTGAAAGACATTGACCATAGACTTCCTCCAGCCCAAAGAGACTTGAAAACCAACATACCTGGCATCTAGATCTCCTACTCTATAGGTAAAAGCTGCACCTTCTTCAGTTCAGATTGGACATTAGGAAAAGATTATTCACTGACAGGGTGGCCAGTCACTGGAACAGGCTCCCCAGGGAAGTGGTCACGGCACCAAGTCTGTCAGAGGTCAAGGAGCATCTGGACAATGCTCTTAGTCATATGGTTCAGTTTTAGGTAGTCCTGTGAGAAGGAGGGAGTTGGACTCGATGATCCTTATGGGTCCCTTCCAACTTGAGATATTTTATGATTCTGTATCTATGCAAAAGGCAATTTTATCAAACACCCCCCCCCCCACCCCCCGCTTTTTAATGTAACCATCATACCTTTGTGTTGAAACTCAATGCCATTCAAATGTATTGGGAACGGTCTCAGGACACGAAACACATTGAGCTTTTACCAATGCCAGAGCACCTCGGTACCATCTCCATGCTGTGATGGCATTGCCAAGGACAGCAGTGAGATTTCTCCCTTCTTGGACCATGATGTCTGAAAATCCACAGACCCTATCTTTAAATATTCAAGGAAGTCTGAGGCCCAGGACAGAGGAACTGATCGATATAAATCAGGTAGCCCTCCAGCACAGCTGTTCTGTATTGATCTCCAAGACTTCAGCACCTAGGGGGGATTTGTCTCACTAACTGCAGATATCAATATCTGAGCTCATCACCTTGGGCTGCCCTTAAATGAGAGAGAGAAATAGGTGCCTCTAGGGCTCAATTCCTCTCATCCTAATGTGGATATCTAAAATAGCTTAGATGAATTGCACCCAACTATAGGGTCCAATGATCATAAAAGGAACCGGGGGAGAGTAGCTTTGATGTGGGCACTTACACTGTAGATAACTCAAGGTAGCTGAGACAAATCTTACAGATGAAGTCTGCCTCAGGAGAGCTGGCATTCAGACAGATCTGAAGTCACAAACAGAGGTTCAAAGGATGGGTTTTCAATGACACCATGATCTAATCTGTAAGTCTTTATTCAGTCCGGCCTTTTCTTGTTGAATTTTAAATAGAAGAAGTTGAGATTTGGCTCAATGATAGCTGTAATAAAAGTCATCATTAATCTAGGAAGACTGATTTATGAGAAAATATTAAAATAACTAAATATGTATAGCTTGACTAAAGCCACTATTGAAAGAGAAATATGATAATCATCTACAAGCTCTGGAAGGATGCACACACTAAGGATATTTTTAATAGGGATTTTCAAGAAACTATAGCTAAGAGTAATGTGATTATACTGAGCAAAGTAAAATTCAGGCTGACAGGGAAAAAATTCCAAATAATAAAGTGTATTCTATTGTAGAATAATCTTCCAAAGGAAATTGGCTGAAGTCCAATCACATCTGAAGCCAACTGGACAAAGATCCACAGAGAACAATCCTGCATTAGCTGCAAGATGGACTAGATGACTCAACAGCACATTTTCATTTTTAAATTCCTATCATTCCACAGTATAAAATAATCCAATAAACCAAAGGGAAGAGGGAAATAGGCTTAGCAACAACCACACAGCCGTCTTTCCTCCGAAGTCTGCACACTGCAATCAGTGCGCCTTGCACTGAGGGAGGAAACGTCTGTATGTGGTCAGAGTACTGGGTTAATTTGGTGCTACAAAGTGGTATGTCTGATGTCCCCTTCTCCCCCTTGCTCCACTCCTTAATAAAATAAAATTACGAGAAGAATCAACCCTGTGTTGTAAATGTATCAATCATGATTTTTGCTGTACCAGCTACTCATAATTGGTTTAAGCTTTCTTGATCTCAGATGCCAAGTGGATTTAAACAAAACACACAAAATAAATAGCCTGTAGGCACATATTTCGACTGAAATAATCTTGCCACATGTGGATCTACAAGAAGTAGGGTAACAATGTCTTCCTGAAGTTATGATACTCATTTTTAAAGCTGTGCAAGTTTACTCTTAAATTCTGAAGAGGCTTTGACATTTTATAGCTGAAAAAAAACTTGCTGAGAGCCTGTGTTACTATACTCTCTGTTTTCTGTTACACTTAAGCCGCAAATAAAAGAAGTCTTCTTAAAGAATGACTATTCAATTTAATTGTGGATTTGGTTTTCCTCTCTGGGGAATATTATATGGTCTTAACTATATGTGTGTATATATATATGCATAATATTTTCTGAAGAAAGTGCTTTCAAGTGTAACACTAGCTTTCTACAACTCATTGCAACTCCACTTTTTGGCCAGCAGTCTCACTCTGCAATGCAGACCAAACCTCTTCTTTGTCAAAGGTGTTAAGAGAATGCAAATATTAGAATCTTAACATGTGCGGTCCTTGTAAATGCATTTGATATTTTTTCTTCTCTCTTGTCTTAAGATAACAAGAGACATAAAACATGAATTACCCTTTAACCGATACAGCTGCTAATTCCCACACCTGGCGATAGAGTTAAGGCAATGAAGTGGCAGCTGTGTCCCTACACTCTCCCTGCACCTGAAACTGAGGTTGCCTTAGTAGAAGTGACCCGCTGCTTTTAACGTGTCTGCACATAGGCCGAGAGAAAAACTGGCTGCCACGTTACAGTTCAAAGGGGTTGGACACACACTGCTGCGGGACGGTGCTCAAAGAGCAGCCTGAGATGATAAAAGATGGAAGATGAGCAGCAGGAAGGCAGTGGAGGCCAAGAGGCGGGTCTACGGACCGCAGGGGTGCAGGTACACAACAGGGGTAGTGGGCAGGGGTAGGAAAAGGAGCAGATGAGCAAGGGGCCCATAGGAAGCAGCATTTTATCCCCTCCAAAATGGCCACGAGACAGAGTTTCTGCCTAACAGAAAGTCATAAGGATGACAGAAGCTCCTTTTATCCTGCAGTTTTCTGGGCAACCTGGGCAGAGCTCTGTACGCAAACCCAGCAACAAAGTCTCTGTGGCTGCCCTTGGGCTTGTTTTCCACTTGATGTCTAAGCAAAGAAAAAACAAACACACAAAAAAATTCCAAACCCAGGGTACGATGAGACAGAGGAATGGAAAAGCTGATTAAAGCATTTTCCAAGTCCCACACAAAGCAGCAGATCAAGGAAGAAATGGAAGGAATTTTTCTTTAATTATTTTTAGGAAATTATCACTAGGAAATTGATTGTATTATACTCAAACAGCTATTTCTAATGACGATATTTTAACCAAAAGCTGACCTTGCTATAATTTTTCGCTGGTTTACAACGTTGAAATAATTATTTTAAAAATGGAGAGGAAATAATATATTTCTGTTTTAACTAAATGGGTGAGAATCAACCATTGAAAACTAATCACATGTAAGGACTACATAAATCTCAGCTTGAAGGGTGGTTTTTTTCCAGCAGTTAGCAGGACTGTCAACATGGCAAAGATGCTATGACATGAAAATACCTTCACAGCTTTACAGCAGAGTAATTACTTGATTTCTTTGTTGAGTTTTGCTTTGCTCTGTTAGACAACATGTGGCCAGGCAGCAGCCATGAAGGCTGCATAACTTCCTACTGCAGGTTTCTGCACTGATATGGAAATATCTGGAGAGAAGGATGACTTAACAATGGAGTATGGTCAGACACAGAACTTTTCTTGAGGATGGATAGGAAAGGGAGAGACGACCTTTCCTGCAGAGATGAGTGGGGAGCAAAAGCACAGCAAGGCTCCGGAGGTGACAGAAAGAAAGGGACTTTGCTCATGGAGATCTTCCAATGAGGACTTCATAGCATCTGTGGTTAAACTTGAGAGCTGCAGGCTGGAGAAGAAAAAAAAAAAAAAAAAAAAAAAAGACCCAAGGAAAAGTCTACCCCAAGGAGACCACCTGCAGCGGGGCAGACCTGGTTTTAGTCCCTTTATTTCAGCCTGTCTTTCATAACAGATCACAGTTTTCTCTATTAAGAGCATTTTGGCTCTAGTTTAGTATCATACACTGTAACGCTCAGTATCAGGTAGCAGAAGTTTTGGGGATCAGTGTGCTGACTTTTAGGACACCAAAACTGCCTGATAATAAGTCCTGCCACAAGCTCAGATTATTATTGAAAAGATAATGGAAAATTGAAAGAAACTGCAAAAAATAATACATTTTAATTCAACTAAAATGAATAACTTGAAAGCTAGGAAAAGCATTTTGGGGCTTGGGTTGTTGTACATCAGCATTTGATGGTCCTACTTCAGCAGGGACTGCAGGGGACGAGGTAGTGAAATAGGAAGGAAGAAGTAGGACAGCGACAAGAAGTGTGGAGTAGTTGTCCTTGTTTCAGGGTGAACAAAGGAAACCGTCTCAGCTAGAGAAAGCCAAGAAGGCTCTGAATTAAACGTGCACTTTTCAACATCAAATTATTATTTCCCACCCCCTCACATGCACAGTGAGAGAAGTCGTGGGAAATTAAAATGGATGAAGATTGGGGGGAAAAGCTTTCCTTATTCTTAAAATCTTCTAATTCGGGGGTCTGAGTTTTGATTTTTAAGCTTGGATTGCTATCAGTGGCACCGCTCTTGTTTTGCTTTGAGATGCACATTTTAAGCTGCTGTCCCAAGAACTCTTGCAAGGTTTTGTTTGGATGGTTTTGAGTTTTGGGGATGAGGGCAACAAAAGGGAGTACAAAGAGATGATCATCTTTGGAAAATATTAATGTATTTCTGCAGTGCATCCCAAGACTTCTTAGGGACTAAAGCTTTTTATGTCTAGTGGGTGACACACTCAGACCCTTGCAAAGCTGAAATGCTCCTGGGCTCTCCCTCCACTGCAGAACGTTGCACTAAGCAAATGTAACGATTACAGGGCTTTTTAAAACTAGAAACGCTTACAAAAAGATATCAAAATTTGTTTGGCATTCTGAATTAGAAGAAAAGGAGACTAATTCATTACAAATGAGATTCTTAAATGTACTACAACTACACACAAAAATCCAGCAAGTTTACATTCATTAATTGTGGCCACAATGTTGAAGTGTCTGTGAGTGCAACTGCATTATTCAGTTAAGCCCCACAGTGTCAAATTTATTCACACAGTGCAGGCATATCCTATTTTAAAGTGATCCCAAACAGTTAGATAATACTCCTTTTCTGCACATGAAAGCATTCAATATTTGAAAGAAAAAAAGTCTTTCCAGTTTTCCTTCAGATCTCAGGTGGGTTGGATTTTTCAGTTTAAGCCTCCCTAAAACACAGAGGACTAAATATTGAAAGCATCGTACAGATTTTATAATTCAGAAAATGGGGGTTTAGAGGCACAGATCTCACAACTTCATCAAAATGGAAGGCCTAGATTCTTTAACCACCATACCCACTACAATCTTAAAATACCATATTATGGTCCTCCTGCAGTAGGTTCCCCTATGGGTTCAGGTAAAGGGAAACCAGTCGCCCACAAACTGTTTAATTTAAAATACATGTAACTAATCAAGACTAATCATAAATATGGAAGACTAAGGAGTCCCATCTTTCACCTAGGAAAGAGTCACACTCCTGCACACCAGCTTTTGAAGGATTTACATCCCAAGCACAGGATCACGAGGTCTGCTTGTTACACAGCGTCTTCACACAACTGAAAGAGATTTTTTCTAGCCGCTAATAACACCAGTTTAAATTTTAATGGAGCTGTTCTGAAGAAAAATAATTAACATATGGTTGACTTCCCATATATTAAAGAAAACAACAACAGTGACTAAGTCAGTATCTTCTGTAGCACGGCATAATTTCAGCTGTCTTGGTCATGATGAGTTGTGCAGTTGACTCATCTCACAGACATGCATCACATAATGAGAACAAGCACAAATCGTTTGCAACATCAAGGATTTTACCTAAAACAAAGGACATCATAGAAACATATTATGAGGGACTACCTAGAAAGCAGCAGCCAGCCAGCCATTACTTCTTTGAGTTACAGAAAATCCCTGACAGGTGGTTAATTGATAATACTGTTTCACGAGGTGATCACTATGCTGTTGGACTGATTGCTAGGCTTCAAGTGAGGGCACATAGTCTTGGCTTTTCCTAGTCCCTGAGTTCAAGGTGTCATTCTGAACATGTGGCTTACAAGCCCTAGATTCCTGCAGAGTTAAATTCTTATGAGCAATTTGTATCTGCTACAAAAGGGGCTCAAAGCAATCTCAAGCTGTGGCAATGCCATAGAGGACTTCTTGAGATGCTGTATCCAATCAATTATGGCCACCAACACAACACTAGTAGATGCCAAAGAAAAATTGGGCCACTGAATCTACCCAAGAAGTTCTTGTCAGGACTTGCTAGATGATGTTTAGAGATGTTAGCTGAAATAAACAAAATAGGGAAATGATTAATGTCATCGAGTCTGGCAGGTGGGTTCTCATCCTGGCAGACACTCGGCAGACTGTGGGTTCGACTTAGTCACAAAAGGAGGATGTGGAGAAGCCAGATCAGACAACAAAAAAAGTCTGCAAAACACATGCCTCTGCTTGAGACCATATTTATTAACACAGCCACTCAAGCAGTCTTATTCTTAGAACAGGAACTAAAATAAACAGAACAACCCCAGCTGTCAAGAGTACCACCAATTAATCAGGAGGTTTCCTGTATTTCAAGAAAAACAGAGGCATCTAAACTACCACCCACCCCTTGCCTAGGTTTCCCCCATATTCAGTGGAGTAAAACAAGGAAATTATGGCAAATAGATTCTCGACTAAGATGGCTGGTTAAGGACCTAGGGGTGGATGGAGTAAATCCAAGCTGTTGCTGTATCACATTTCCATACAGTGTGGGGAGAGACAGGTAATGCTAAAATGCAATGCAAAACATACTTGGGCTGAATCACTCTCCGAAGCTGCTCGCTCGGCTGCATGGGGAGAACAGGCACCTAAATGACATCTCTAGGATCAGATCTGGATTCATCCCACCTCCATCTCGGCACAGCAGACTCTCTACACAAATTTAGCGTGCCAAAGGATTAATCTACCCATCATTTAACTCAGATGTCCATAAAATGATTGCTGGGGTTCAGAAAATGAGTGGCATGGTAGACAAACTCCTGCTTCCATCAGCTTTTCATTAACATCATTCATCCTGTCCTCTTTATTCTGAATAAAATCTGCATTCTCTCTTTTCCATGCAAATACCTCTTATATAATAAATACCACAACACAATAAATCCTTCAGTGTCCCTTTTTCCTTGTCGAGAAACCGTCTCTGTACTGCTTTATGCTGAAAGGATTTTTCAGATCTCAGCACACACATTAACTGTAATATTTCTTTGCTGTGCAAATGCATCCGAAGATTGTCTTTCTCATTTGCTCTGTAAGGAAAGACATTGACATCCAAGATCTTCAGTTCTACTCGCTGGGATATGAATCTTTGTTGGAATGAAAGCTCCTCCTAGGATTGTCCTAGTTAGGAGAAGCCTTACTTAGACCTTTCTCCAAATGAATGAGGTGCAAATGGTGGGTTGTTTTGGGTTTTTTAATTTCTTTACTCTCCTGTTTGGTTCCAAAAAGGATTTTCAGCTATCATTTATGAGAAAAAAAAGATTAAAAAAAAATGTTTTTTAGACATAGAAACAATGTATAAAAAGAAAATAACCCTGAAATGTTTTCTTCTAGTTCTGCCACATCCAGCAAATGTGATTCTCCTCCTCACAAAAAATGAGTGAAGTTCAGAAATAAAATCTAATCTTGGAGCCACCTCTAATTTTCATTTGTCCATTCTGAAACAATTTGTCTGTACACTGAAGGAAACACTAAAAATCTCTGTGTGCATGTGAAGGCAACCATCTGTAAGCAAAAGGACACTATCCAAGTGTAATAAAGAAAAGGCAAGAGGAGGAACTGCTCATACAGTAATTACTGTCTGCTGCAACAGTGTAATTTTGAGTTGTCAAAACTTGGGACCTGAAATAACCCCCTCCATGTTCTTCAAGGCTTTCCTGTATCCAACTGCTTCTTTTCTGAATTGCCTTCATAAATTTCGATTCCTCCACAGCCTTGTTACTGACTTCCAAGGAAAATACTCTATGCCAGAGAGACAGATTTTCATATGCAGCTCCAAGACAGTTCCTTATCCTGCGTTATTACCTCCTCTACTGCAAGAACGCTGTTTCTCCTGGGATGAATTCTATTTCCTTACTTATCAACACCTTCCTCTGCACGTCAGCGTGTTTCCTCTCACCCTCCTTCAGTCACATTGTGCAAAAATCCTAGAAAAGGTGAAGTGTTGGATGTGTTAATGAAAGGCTGATTAGGAATTGACTGCTAATGGCATAGGTGCTGCATCCCATATTGCTGTGGGATTTTCGACCAACTATCAAGCTAGAACACATGTGCACAGGTAGGATATACACCATGGAGAGGCACTTGTGCACCTTGCTATTAGCCTGAAGCAGATTTTCCAGCATCTGAGCGGTGACCTGTTAATAGCTTACATAATGAAAAACAGCACCGAAATGAGTCAGTGTGCTTGGCAAATTCAGATCATTAGCCATGAGGAAGCGCTTCAAGTGGGTCTAGGGAGAAACACATACTCCAGAGAACATTAAATAGAGAAGTCTTATTAGTGATGAGTAAACAAGTGCAACATTCCTCTAGAAATGGCAGGATGGATCCCTTCATTTCCCATAGAAAATTCCTCTCTGAAAGACTAGGTCCCATCTTTCACAACAGAATACAAGCTGGACTCTTGACATTCCTTCCTAAGTATCAACTCGATGAAAGGACACTCCGTAAAACATAAGCAGGAAGAGAAAGCCTATGGCTCCTACAGCTGCAGACTCACCACTGTGCAAGCACAACAGGAACAGGCAGAGATTAAGAGCAACCCACATACAGCTCCATTCTGTACATGATGTGATGAGGAAAGACTGGGGCCCTCTGGGAGGCACTCCAACAGGTCTGCAAGCCAACTGGGCTTCACTAGGTGGTGGCCACTGTGCTTTTCTGCAGGAAGTTGGACCAACAGTAACACAGATAAATGAGCTTGTCACTCAAAAAAAAAAAAAAATCCTGAAGCTACAGACAAATCATTCCAGTTAACAGTGTCACTAGAAAGAAACTGAGAAACAAAATTCAGAAAAGTCTACACCAGGGCTGCAACTGTTCCCCTTGAGCAGCTTCCCCATTAGTGGTGACAGCTCACAGGCAATACATGCACATAAGGTGGTAGTTGGCTATTGCAATGGTGATCTTGTACCAGCTTAAAATATACAGAGGTATCTAACCCACAGTTTCAGAAAGCCCAGTCTAAACATTTTGACTATCTTAAAAAGAAATTTCAAATTCTTTTTTTTTTTTTTTTTAATTGATTATTAAAAAGGGTGAAGAAGTGCAAGACAAAAATGCAGGTTTCCACCAACCCAGTATTTATATTCCACCAACCAGTATTTATTGCGTTCTACATGAAAATGCTAATCAATGTAGATTGCATCTTAACTCAAAATGGTTGTGTTTTGTTTTTTAAAGCATGGCTAACGATTTTTTTAAAAAAAATAATTGCTTGCGTTGCAGTATAAAGGATCAGAGCACATGTACAGCATACTTTGTTCTATGTAAAACAGCTTAAATCTTAGGCTTTCCAGAGACAGTTGCCAGGATATACTGAAGCTGCTTGAAGAACTCACATGTATAGGTTCAGCAATCCTCCACTTCTGTTAAGGATTCTCAGCCCTAGGCTTTATCCTAGAGATATGACGTATACTTAGCAGTTCCTCCTATTTCATTTTTATGAAATTGGAGTGATTCCTTTGATGTAAAATATGTAATTTTGTCTCATAAATGGCCAATACAAGGGCCATTTGACAGGACAGGATGTTGCACTAATGTTTGAGATGCCTATCTCTGCAAGCAAGTCTGGCGCTATACACAATGCTCACTTGGCTTCATTTCCTTATCTATTTTATGTGCATGAACAGCTGGAGATGGACATACAGAGGCTTTAACCTTCCATGGCACATCTAAAAAAGTACACAACCAAAATCTATGCAGCTGTGAATGCCAGAAAGCCATCTGTATACAAGTTAATTGCTTTTGGTTTGAATAGTTTCCATTTTTATCCTGCCATCTACATTTGCACCTATTCAGTGGTTCATTTTGGACACGGCAGGGGAACACAAGCCACTTTCCAACCCAGCTCTTCCACCTTCCAGGCCTGCTTTGCTGCAAGCCTTCACTCAAAATCATTCCCTCCCTTCAGCATTTTTTTCTCCATTTGTCTCAGAAACCAACTGAGCGAACCTAAGGAGTGCTATTTTCACCAACACTTCTGTGGAGTGAATTACCAGGCTGAGCGGATGACAGGAGCAAAGCATGAGTTTATTTGCTGGTTTCCCAACCCCACTTACTTTCTGGTGACAAACTCGAGCTGTCCAGAAGCAGCAAATTCAGCCCCGAGTAGAAGGAATAGCAATGTCAGACTACAAAGCACCTTTAACTGATTGCTTTGAAAAACAACCAGCTGTTCTTTTTGTTCATTAAATCTGTAGATACACATACGCATGCATGTATAGTAAATTAACAATGCAAATCATACTCCAAAAAAATCTCTGACATCTACTTAAAATCTTGCTACTAATTACAGATGTGATTCAGACCAGTGATGTATTTCTAATTAGCAAAAATAATCAGTCCTATTTTCCTTGGAGGAAATGCGTGTGGCCTAACTAGCAAAAATAAAACTAAAGTTTAAACACTAAACACTTCTGCTTTGTACCCTCTAAACAGTTTTTGTTAGCTCAGGCAGATCTTTATTAATGACCATATGAAAGCATCAATATTATCTAAGCAAATCCACTATTTTCACATATCGTCATCTGTAGATCTCATCTCAGAATGCAGTTTCTGTCAGAGATTGTGCACAAAGACAGAAGTTGTTTTATAGGCAGGCTTAAGCTTGTAAAATTTACCAAACAAGTACATGGAAATGCTACTAAAGCAACATGCACAGCAACTTTGCCATATTTACAGAAAGCATCATTGAAAAAAGCAGAGCTGTGTCATCCAAATCGGTTCCTCTATAAATATATAGAATAAGCCTTTTAAACATTGCTTGCTAGCTGTAGGAAAAATAACAACAACAAACCCTGCAGTGAGTCACTGTGGTCTTCTAGGAATAATTCAACTAAAATACTATTTATTGTGACCTTTCCCATTTACTTTACAGTTACTGGTCAAAAGTACAGTGTCACCCTGTGGACACACGTAATCAACTTTATTTTCCATTCTAATTGAGAAATGGAGCTGTTAATGTCAAGAAACATTAAAAAGAACCTGCTCCACTGAACTTGCTCCGCCTAGATACCTAGGTTTTGTGATAAAGAACCACTCCGCACACGCCCAAAGGAGCACAGGGCATCAGTGGTGGGGGAGCCCCAAATCACCTCCTGCCCGGCTTCCCCCAGGCTGACTGCTGGAGCTCTGCCTTCTGCAGCACACAGGGAGCCAGGAGGCACCACGGCAGCCCCAATCCAGACAGGTCTCCCCATTTGCACGTTAGTTATATTTTCCCAGTTAAAAACTATGCTTCGGGATATACAGGTATATAAAGGAAATATGCTCTCCCCTGTAAGAATACTGAACTATTTTAACATAATTTATGTCTTACTCCATCTGTCCTGCCTCTTCTCAGCACTGACAGGTAACTTGTAGAGCCCGAGGTCATCAAGGTCTACTTATTTACGGACAACTCAAAGACAGATAATCTGATCCTCCTCACAACAGCCTTGAGCTTCACCTACTTCAACAGCAATGCCTCTAATTTGTACCAAAACATGATCAGCATCAGGTCCCCAGTTTCCAGCAACAAAATGTCCCACAGTACCACGACAATGTTAGAAAGTGTCATATACCACATACACCTGAGGCAATCGAAGTCCTTCCGTGATGTAAACAATAAGTGACCAGAGAGGATTACAGCTGTTAACTTCATGCTCGGCATTTCCACTGTGTGGAAGAAACACCCTTTTTTGGGAGTGTTGACAGTACCCGATACGCGTCTCCCCGGGACAGGAAGGAAGATATTCCCACACCATGCAAAACAACAGCTCTGGCTGAGAAAGGAGAGTCTTACAAAGACATCACGAATTAGCAGAAAACTAGTTTGGAAAGATAAGATATTAAACAATTTCTCTGGGGAATAAGAACACTGGAGATTATTTACTTTGCTTTAATTACTTTGGCACACTGCTAGATGAGTTTTTGCACGCTACTAGATTTTCATACCATCATTTTACAAATGCAAAGAAGTGAGTTCATGTTCTGAATATTTAAAGTTCACTATATCCATATTATCTTGTCCTGTGCTGGAGTTTCTGCCACTCAACTCACAAATAAATAAGAGGGTTACAGCTTCATTTTTAAATTTATTAATTATTATTACAGTGATGCAAGCAGCAACCTTAAATTCTAGGTATGTCTTTCTGGCTTGCCTTGCATCTATCTAAATGTGTTTTGACAAGAATCCACTGTTAACATATACAACATCAAAACAAGGATAATCATCAAGTTTCAGTGATGCTTTTGATCTAGATCACATTAGGTCGTCCTCCTGGAACACTTTACTTTGATGGAAAACTTATAAGCCAATTTCCAGAGGGTTATAACTTACAAAAACACAGGGCAAAATTGGAAAGAAGTTTCTCTGAAGGCTTTATGAAGTGTTTAATAGGTTCTATAGTTATGGACCGTATTACTGCAAAACACTAATAAAAAGGCAGTTTTAGACTCTCCATTAAACAGAGCACAAAGAAACCTGTGATTAAAAAAAAAATAAGAAACCCACTTGTCCCACTGTTTTGATATTGATATGAGATTTATGAGAACCTGTGCGAAAGATTTAACTAGTTGAAATAGAGATCCTATCTTCTCCTTACTCTTTCCTGTTACGAACTATTTTAAGAATGCCATTTACAAGAAATCCAAATTTTTCCGGCCTTAAAAAGAGCTGTCTGTACCTAAAACAACTGCAAACAATACCATTTCAATGCATCTAAACAAGCAACAGACTATTCAAGAAACAAAGCTCTGTTAACGACAGGATTTTGATCTGAAATTTCCTCAAACTAATTCACCACATTTTATTTCACATTAGGAGGTTTGACCACGAGTACTGTTAAAAAGATTTGGACTTCCCTGCAGCACCGACAGAGCGGGGATTTTGCTTTTTATTCTGTGCACGCGCAGTATCTAAGACAGTAAGGCCCACTATGACGGCTCCTCCACAAATATGAAAATCCAAAAAATAATGAATATTATCATAACAGTAAGTATGTACCTGACCAAACAGAAAGTAACCATGTACTCATAAACAATTTAAATTGTAGTGTACCCCACAGATGCCTGAAGGATTACTCCATGCAACATGACAACAGAGTTAATTTAAAGCCAACTGGGAGAAATTAAAAGGCTCAGGTTAATTATTGCTTTACACTTGGGCTGGAGGCATGAAAAACAGAACAACTGAGAGGAGTTTGGAGATAAGCAACAGCAGTTTCAGCTTGTCTCCTCCCTACTCCTCGTCTGTTCTCAGACAGGGCACCATGACAGGGCTCTTGAGTAAGCAAAGAGGCCACTTCAGAAGTCCTTCTCTTCCGACAGCTCGCCTCTCGGCTCCGTTCATTGCTGTACTTCCCATGCCCCATTCCCAACCCGCCTGTCCTTCGTGGCACAAAGTGAAGAAGGGGTCTCACCGCACGAGCTGCTGAGAGCCTTTGCTGCCGCTGCTATCAAAGCAAGGGAGAATGAAAAGCTAGGTAAAGCTAGTAAAACTAGGCAGCATTATAAAAGTGACAAGTTGTAATGAAGACGTTGAGGAAGATGGTTCATTGTCAAGGGAAAGGAAAACAGCAAAGGTAGAAAAAGGTTCTGGGAGATGGGCATTTATGGGGTTCTTCAAAAATGTGAATTTTGCAGCATTCAGTGATAGAAACATGAAACGAAACTACAGATTTACTGGGCTACAGCAAGCAAAGTGGGAAAGAATGAGCTCAGAAAGATCGTCATATTTTTTAGATATATTCCTATATATTTGAGTATCATGACTCAGAAAATAGTAGTTATAGTTTACATCTAATTTCATATTATGAAAAAGATAACCTTTGCTGTAAATATGCAGATATTTGGCGTAATATGTAGGAAACAGGTATGTCACCAGAGATGTATTTAAATCTTGACGTAAAAAGATCCCAAATCTTCACATTGAAAGGATTCACATTTGAATACCATGACAAGGTATTCTTAAACTCTCCAGCAAAGTTTAAGAACTCAGGAGAGGATTAGAATTTTTTTTTTTTTTTGAATGAGAGATAAAAGACAAAGTGTATCCAGTACACATGAAGTTCCTTCCAAGTAGGAAAAAAAAATTATCTGTAAATGAATAGGTCTTCCTGAAGAAATTAGCAGATCAGATACCAAGATACTTCCTTGCTTAGAGAGTGTATAATTCAGTTGCTAGTCAGGCATCTCTGCAAAGGCTGTAATCCATGAAGGTGACCAAACCTTGGCTGATGTACCGGTACCTGGTTCTGTGACTACGCATTTATATATTTATATATATGACATCCCACAGCTTGGACACAATCTACCACTTAATATGTCCTGGAAAATGTGTATCCTGGACATTGGTCCCCTCTTGGTCAGGGGTTCAGAGGAAAAACAGGCAAGACAGAGACCACAAAAAAATTAAGGGGAATATTATTTTCCAGGAGGTTAGAAAGAGCAGGAGGAAAAGGTTTCTGGAACAGGCCATCTGCTAAGATCAGGGAACTGCAAGTTTGTGTCTTAACTCCTGGCTTTTTCATGCTTGAGTAACAAACTCTGGACAAAAACCAAGGGCTTGCAGCAGGTTCAAGTACAGCATCAACTATTTTCTTCTCTGACAAGCCATTAGTTTGCAAGGCCTTACAGAAGGTAGCGTAGAAGTCCTGGGTATCTGCAATTTTGTCAGAAAATGATGGCATCTATGTTTAAGGTGAAATTTAAAGGCTCTGTTACCTTTAACTTAAATTTGCAAGCCAGAGGGGTTTAGTTTGGTCAGCCAGCTCTCCAGATGCCTTGAACGTGCACCTTAGCCAGCCGCCTCCTCACCTTTCTAGCAAACCTGTGTGACGCTCTCCTTGAATGGGCTTCTGCCCACCACCGGGTTTGGTGGAGGAGGCAGAATTCAGTCACACTGTTGACAAGTAATGTTCCAGGGTTGGGCAAAAGTTGCCAAGGAGAGCACAGCAATTTCTCATCGCTAATCCCAACAGTAGCACTGACTCTGATTAGCTCTCAGAGGAATCTAGTTAAAGACCGTGTCCTCCAAGTTGAGCAGATGAAATCATCTACAGGCAATGCTGCACTTTTGGATAGATAAAACTTCAAGGACGGGCCTCTTTTCCCTGTCACGCTGTTGTAGATATACAGACAGATGGATACAACAGATTACTGTAGATTTCTATTGGATATTATTTTCATGTGTATTTATTTTAAAAAGTTATACATTCCTGTAGCATTATTTATAAAGTTCTGTGTATAGTAATCTAGAGAAACTTTGAAAATGTACAGTAACATACATGCACTACAAAAAAACAAACACACACAACAGTGACCTACAATTCCCAACCAAGCTATTTCACAAATGGCTATTGCTCAAAGTACATATTTGTTAAATGCATTTGAGAACTACTTTTGCTCTTTTTTTAAATTTTTTTTTTTTAAAAAAAAAAGTTGCATTATATGATACTTTTGTCTCAGAAGCAAAGGAATAAAGGAATTTCTGGAGAAAGTTACATACGAGATGAGACTGAGGAACTCATTTTTTCCAGCCTTAAGAACATAATGCTAAGGACAGATTTTACTGCTGTCTATAGCTACCTAACAGGAGGATATAGAGAAGACAAAGCCAGACTCTTCCCGAAGACGCACAGTGATAACACAAAAGGCAACAAATACAATTTACAACAAGGGACATTCTGACTAAATATAAGGGGGGAAAAATGCCACGGGAGTGGTCATACAGTGGAACAAGTACCCACAGAAGTTGGGGAATTTCTATCCTTGGAGATGCTCAAAATCCAACTGGACAACGCTCTCAGTTACTTGATCTAGTTGATCCTGCTTTGAGAAGAAGTTGAACCAGATGGCCTCCAGAGCTCCATTCCAGCCTAGAATAGTTCTGATCCTATGATTCTGTGAGCAGAAAAAGAAACTTGTAGAAAAAAGGCTGTTCAAAGAGCCTGATCTTTTGTGATATCTCTTTTTGTCACTGAAAAAAAAAAATACAGCAGTGTACTGCTGCTAATATCCTTCTGCTTCTAATGTAATAGAAACACACCTCTACTGCATAAATCATACATGACAGAACATTAGGTCTTCAAATAACAAACACCTGAGATCGTGCAGAAAAGTCATCCTTCGGGCTGTTGCTAATAGGAATCAAAGCCACAGTGTGCATCCTCCCACTAATTCTATTTGATTAGACGTGTCATAAGCATACACAGGCCCTTTGAGTCATAAAAAGGGAAAGGCTCCACTTTGTTCACCTCTAAGCAGTTCAAAGAAAAAAATGACACAATTTCACAACTTGGGACTCCCAACTGATAGCCAATACCCAAGACTGAGACGGAGCCTTTGGAGCTAAAAGTTGGTATGTTATAAATGAGCTAAAGGGTAGGATTTCATACGTATAAGAAAGGAGATAAAAGGGATTTAAAATTATATAGGAATCAGATCCAGAATAGAACATGAAATATACATTTGCCCATAGTTTACAATTTCACTTCTGTTTTATCCAGCTTGCAAGAAACATCCTCCACCTAAAGTAGCTTGGCACTATACAAAGGGCCTGAATGCCGCTGAGTTTGGCTGTGGTCCTACTTTGCCATCATGGAGGTCCATCCTCAAGGCCCTACTCCCCTCTTTAGATGCTAACATCAGAGAAGTAACTCCAGCTGTTTTACATGTCAGCACTTTTAACTATTTCACTGCTGTTCACAATAGATGCTGTGGTATTTCCCATACATCTGCTGGCAGGCCAGAAGTCACGGTTGCCAAACCTCAAGGTTCAAACCCTCCCAGTGCAGCAGAATTTCTTTAGTATAACACCAGCTTCTCCTAAGATCAATCAAACCTAAAGTCTGGCACTGTGACCTCATCCAAGCAACGTAAAATCAATTTATTGAAATAGAAAATAAATACTCGGAGATCAAGTATCCTAGCTGTAACATCACATATTTATGAAACCCTGGTATTCTAAAATGAGACACAATTCTCAGTCTGCCACATCAAAGCATGGCTGTTTTCTAAACCCTTGATGAGGAAACCAGTTTGAGCAGGAGGAGCCAGGGTTAAGAGTTGCAGGGCTCTTATTTGCGCTGTCACAAGTGCTGACTGAAATTATATGTGCTGAAATGGAACTGAAAGATCAAAGAAATAAGTTTTACAGAGAAATCTGAAAGACAGCATTCCGGTCCTGTGCAGTACACAAAGTGGCTGGGAAAGTCTCCAACACAAACAGGCTCCAGATTAGGAGCACTAAGGAGCAGAAACACAGTGGATGATGCCAATTTACCATTACCACAACTGCTGTCAGTGCCACCACTGCAGCAAACAGGGAAAGAACTTGCTAGGTCTATAAGCAAAAAGACTTTTAACTCTTCCTATTTCTGATGAGACATCTTTCTATTTTAGACTTTGAACATACTGAAGAATTTGGCTTCCTTAGCAAGTGGGCAGCGCTGTGTAAACAAACTGATAGTAGTGGAGCTTATCTCATGAAAAAGGGGAAAGCATCTTTACACATTGATTGATTACATTAACTGAATTTAAGTCAGGATTGGTGTGGGTCAGAGAGAAATAACAAAATCCTGTGAGGATGCATGAAGAGGTATGACGTTGAGAAGGGTCTAAAAGCTACTTGGAATAAACTGATTAAGAACAACATCAAGAAAGAATAGTGATTGAGTCTACTGAAGTTCTATGCACCTACAATATAGTATTGGAAACAAACTGGAGAAGCCAGATAGCTGAAGAAATTACTACTTAATTGGAGTAACAGAGACTTGGATAACCCATGTGTCTAAAAATCTGAATGTAAAGAGGTACTGCTCTTTCAAAAGGACTGGCAGTGGGAAAAGGGTACTGCATTTTGCATCAAGAACATATACAATTGATGTAGTTCCAGGCCATAAGGAAATTCAGATCTTGGGGAAACTTCAATGCAATGATTGCAAAGTTAGAGAAGAAAAAAGCAGGAACACTCCCATGGTGGGGATCTATTGCAAACCACCAAGCCAGGGAAACTAGGGAGAAAAGAGTTTTCAGAACAACTGGCAGAATCATCCAGAGTACAGGACTGGAATAATGTGTATTTTAACTACTCCCACATCTGTGAGTAGCTGAGAAAGAAATACATCAGGACATCTTTTCAGCAAAAATTCAGAATGAAGTGAAGTCAGCTTTTGATACAGAAGGTAAAGAGAGCAGCTAGTAAAGGGAGGTGGGGAATACGATGGCTCTTCTAATGTCACTGTAAAGTAACAGAGTTTGTAATCCTGAGCATGCAAAACCACAAAACAGCGAAGCATTTTTCAACAACAGGCTTAAATAAATTATTAAAATACTAACATGGGTGCTGTCTAGTTGAAAAACCACTCAGGAAGCAATCACTGCAATCACAAAGGAGCAGCATATTGAGTAGGGCTCCACAGGGTTGTGTTTCAGGTCCAATGCCGTTCAACATTTATATCAATGGCTTCAACAGTGGAATAGAAGGTATGTTATGAAATTCACAGATGCTAATCAGCTCTAAGAGACTGCAAGTATCTTGGAAGGCAAGATTAGAATTCAAAATGATATGGGTAAATGAAGAGATGGAATGGGATTCAGGTCCAGATTGTAAACAAATTATTTTTACAGTTAATGGAGGACAAGTCAATACAGTCATTGGTGTTTAGGGACTCTAATGAGACTCTTCAGCTGACCCTCAGTAAGACATGTCCAATTGGCCAGGCTCCATTGACTAGATTGGGAATTTAGTGACCCAGCTAACATATGATGTCCATTTCGGCACCTACATTCAGACATTTATAACCTGAAGCTGGATCCAAACTACAGTTTGAGGGCAGCATACGAGTCAATTAGTAGGAACGCATGCAAGTGTGTTGGGTATCTTGATAATTAACTGTATAATTAACTGTATAAATAATAAACTATATAAATGCAGGAGGAGGAATCACTTTCTCAGTTGCATTTCTGTAGGAGAGGATCTTGAGCAAAGAATACCTCTCTCACTGTTGCATAAATATAAAACACCGTAACAGAATTATGGCATTATAGGCAGTGAGACATGTGAAGTAATCCTCTCTAAGTAGAGCTGTCTTATGTTCAGTTTTGGGCATCATATTCCAGGAAAGATGCACAACAACTGGAAAGATGGATTTTATAAAACATAACCTATGAGGAAAAATGGGTATAGTGAGAATTGTTTACTGTATGAAAAAGGACACCAAGAAGTAACTCTGTAAAAGTTGTCATATACCAAAATGGCTCCTGAAAATAGGAGGAGGCATCCATGGAAGACAGGGTGGTAAGTGGTTTGTTCAAATTGCTGCAAGTAAGAACTTATTTTCTAACAGTAAGAACAGTGCAACACTGGAGTAGAAGGTTTCTAAGAACAAACCAGAGATCTACCGGAATGTAACTGATCCTGGCTTGGGATACCAGGATAGCCTAGGAGACCTCTGAATGTGTTTTCCATGAGCGCTCTCACACATCAACAAAGTTCTAAGTTACTCATCCCTGGGTCAGATGCACAGTCATGTGTGGCAATGATGTTCAGTAATTCTCAGAGGCAGTTCACAGAGGAACATTTGTCAGATTGGTTTTTTTTTTCCCCAGCAATTCGTAAGGGTTAGAACTTGTGGTACATGCAGTGACAGTCACATCTCCCCACAGTATGCTGTCTTACAAAGGCAGAGAAGAAATGAGTACTGATCAAAACGATACCCACACGGCAAGTCCTTTCTTCTTACTCATGAGTAACTTGGAAGTGAGACCATAACAATTAAATAGTCAGATCCTGGATCAAACACCTTGCTAGTGCAGTTCACTTCCTTCACTAAAGCTACAGTGACTGAATAATCTAGATCCCCTTATTTTAAAGTAGACACTGTTATGAATTCAATGGTAATGGTTACCCCTCAAGCAGTGCACCAGTGTAGATTACACTCACTTTTCTATGATTTGCACAGTTAAATATCTTGGTCTACTACCATCGGGTGATGCATGTGAGACAAGTGAGAAGTGAGAAAACTCTCACAGAGTTCTCACAATAACCACAGTTTATTGACAAACAAAAGCTGTCAAAAGACAAAGTTTGTCTGTTTTCATGATTACTAATACCCTTATCAAAAACAAACAAAAAACCCAAAACAAAACACAAAAAATCAAACAAAAAAACCTGAAAAACTGGCAAATTATCTTTTTTGTCATATCCACTATATGTACTTTAAATTTTACTGCAGGTGTCCACATGGACAATAAAGATTTCAGAAAGGAATCCAGTTCAATTAGCCAGAGTTGCTATATTTGCCAAATACCTGCCCTGAAGTAAAACTGTAGAACAAACTCACCTATTTAATAATAGAGAATGCAAATATCACCATAAAAATTTTACCTGTTCCTAAAGCCACGGGCAATGCTGAAATGGGAAATAACACCTTTAATAATGTTTTTAAAAGATGTCATATTTTACACAGACTGCTTCTGAGGAAATCATCCTAACAAACCCTCTTGGATGCACTTTCAAGAACATTTGAAAAAAACAGTTAAATTTTCACACAATGAAGACAGATGACCACATGCTAAAAGATCTAGATGAGATGTTGAGATAACTGAACTTGTCCTCATCCCAACTGTTTATAAAGTGCAGGACATAATCATTTAGTCTCCTTTTTTTTTTCTTTTTCTTTTTGTATGAGCAAAAACTTTAGAGAGTCCTAAAAATTTACATTTCAGACTGGCAAACAGGGTCTTCTTCATTAACCTTATTTATTTTAAATTATTCACCACACTTCAAGCGCTCCAGGATATTCCTGCTAAACTTAAGTGGCTGAAATTTATACAGCTCCATATAAAGACATTGAAATGCCTCATTAACTCTTTTTCCTCCCCAGGAATGTTCTCTCCAACAGCTATATATGTATCTATACATATCTCTCTATCTATATATAGCTGAGACTTTATTTTCAGTTTTCTTAGAATTAATTCAGTTCATTAACTTCGGAACAGCTCACACAAGCCCCTGCAAGCCACGTAAGTCCTTCCTTAGCCAGTTTGACGAAACTCATGCACCAAGAACACAGCAGGAGGTCACTGTGTTCAGGTGAACTTCATCGCCTCATCATAGCAGTAAGGTCTGGCCATGAAAACATGAAGTAACATTTCAATCTCAATAAACTATCCAGTGTAGTTTCTTCTTCATTCCCCAGTCCCACGCTTCCAGACAGGAGATATAGCGTGAGCTCAGGTAAAGGTCCTGATAAATGATAAGAAGTCCTGAGGATTAAGAAGAGGAAAAAGACTTCACATGATAAAGAGAGGAAGAATATCATTGCAAACAGGCTTGCTACAAAATGGAGAAAGCTTTAAACTAAATTTGCCCAATCCAAATGTTTTTGGTCATCAAGTCAGATGTCTTTGAAAGTGACCTCCAAATATACTATATCCTGGGGTCTTGCATTGTAGAAACATGATAAAATATATGTGAAACCTTCATGGACATTTTATCCTTTCTATGATTCTATGATCCTGAAATGTCAAATCTCAAGTGGCCGCCTCCTTCTCCACCAGCTTCCTGTGAGGAACCCAAAGCAGCTCAGTCCTTAATTTTCTTCCACCCGTGCTTTATCTCTGCACAACATCAACAAACAGAAATTCGCAGTGGATGATACATAAACCTACCATTTCTGCTCTTAGCTTGTCTTCTACTGTCCCCAGTAAACCCTCTTCCACCAACACTACCATCCCCCTTGTAGTCCTTCTCCCTCTTCCTCCCCCATGAGATGTCTTGCTTAAGACTAGAATGAGTAAAATAAAGCAGATGTCTTCCCCTATCTCAGTTCTCCGTATCCTCCTTTAATCACTCTGGAGAATATCACTGTCTTGCCTGTCATGAAAACCACATGATGACAATTTCAACTCAGATGGTTTCTCAAATCCCAATTATGTGTCAGTTCAGTGGATTCATTCTACATAACCCCTTTATGATATAGCTTTTCCTATCCATTCACACAGCTTGTGTTCCTGGCCAAAGCTCTCATCAGATCCATCATTACAAGCATCCTCTTCTCTATACCTCATACGCACAACGTTGCTTGTTGCAAAGGTTGTTTTCCTTCATCATTCCCTTTAACCACATCGCTCCTCCTTGCCTTTGGCACATCTAGTATAATTTGTTCTCACTTTTAAGGCTCTTTACTGCTCATCTCACACCTGATGTATTTTCTCACTTTTTATGGTGATGTCAGCTCTTCCAATAATATCAGCTTCCACTGTCTACTAGCTAAACATTTCCAAGCAGAGTCCACTAAAAAATGCTTTGTTGGGATGCCTCCAAAATACTTTTTTTCATCAACATGGTGAAAACTATTGCTTATCATGCTGGTCAATACTGTCTCATCATTCCCTTGTACTCCTCCAATCTGTCCATCACCATCTGTTACCTCTTACCTCATACTCTTTTGGTTGCTTTCCTAAATAGCTTACATACATCTCTGCTTTGTGTCCACATAAAGAGAGGGCTCTTAGTCACAAATCAGGTTCCTAGATACTAAGGTCAGTAAATACTATTGGTAATCTATAAGATTTCATACATAGGAATAAGGAAATGAGGATTACTATATTCGAGACACCAAGAAGAAAACCAAGAAGATGATAATGGTGTCAAAAGGACAGGCTGTTTCTGTTGATGCTCTTCTCAAAATCAACCAAATAGTTTTCTTGATAACATGAAAGGAACACATCCCTAAAATTCAGATCAGAGCAAGGACGGTATATAATAGCTATACTGTACATTCAAAGTATTTTATAACATACTTATACTGTACACACATACCCATATATACACATATATTTTTGTGGCTACATATACGTATGTAATCTCACAAAAAAGCTAGTTTATTTAAAGTATACTTCTGCTTTACATTTCAGCACATATCTTCTAAAGACGGCAACACATTTTCAAATCTCAGAAAGTGTAAAATCACCTCTACGTTTAGTACCATTTCAGATAAGCTCAGTTCCAGCTCAAGGATAGACCAGCAGCAATTCACCACTTATGAACTAGCAGAAATTGTAGGGAGGTGAAAGAAATTTATACCACAATTTCATACATGACTAATTTTAAAACATTCTTAACCAGATTAAGTCTCATTAATTGTCAACTTGGCAGGTCTTTCTTAAGGCAAGTTTAATGACTGGTCAAGGACCTTGCAAGAATTACCAGACCTGATTTTTATCTGCTTGCAAATGATGAGCAGACGATATGATCTTTAACTTCACCTTTCTATCTCAGTTTTAACAATCCTGTCTTACACCTGTGTAGATCTGTAGGTCTTCTTCCCTCACTGTCAGGCTGCATTGAACATGTCACAGCCTGAGCCCAGGTCACTAAGCAAGAACGGCATACGCTACCAACATAAATTACATCTAACTGCACAAGGGCATGCAAGCATAGTAAAAGACAGCATACACTTAATTGGCTGTGTAAGACAATTCAAATTTAACTCTTTGCTTCATGAAGTAAATTCTCCCTCTATGAGGTACTAGGAAGCATTCCCAACTCTCCTTGTGAGTTCCTTCTAAACCACTATTCTGTATGTGACACGGGGAAAGAAGGTGGCAAAATGGTAAGTGTCTAAGGGAAATGCAAACATCCTGGAACAATAACGGAAACTAGAAGAGTGAGACTAGGAACAAAATGCTTGCAGGTTTGTGTTCTCCCTGGAGAACATCCAGCACAGAGCAAGAGTATTTGAAACACTAGGCTAAATCCTGCACTAAAAGCCTTTAATGTTGTAGAGGTTACGGGTCGCTTTCTGCCACGATGTGCGCTGCATACCCACATGTAACTCATGTATGCCCAAATGAACTACCATGAAATATTCAAACCACTGCTCCAAAAATACATAACCACCACATCTAAGTGCCTCTGGTCAGACACATGCATCCTCAGCATTTACAGACCTACTCAAATATACAGGTAGTTGTTTCACTTCCCTATGTTTTATTGGAATCCCAAGAGGACACCAGAAGGCAAACGGCTTTCAGGCATCAAGTGTTTCTTTTTGTTAAATCATTGCCATTGTGTTAAGCACAGTTTTTTGGAATAAAGTACATCAGACACATTTATAAAAAGAAAACAGAGATCAACTATATGCATTCTCAAAATTGGCTGATGATATCAAAGTAGCAAGGTACAGGCACAGGAAGAAGAATACTGAAGTTTGATGTATTTTGAATTAAATTACTTTGCCAATCTCCGAATCTCATTTAGCAAAGTGCTCTGCTCCACCAAGTATATGAAGTAGTTAAAGATATTGGAAAGCATGACATTTAAGATTATTGTCTGGTAAAAAGATGACCTTTATGGAACAGTTACACAACAGAAGGTAGAGTTACTGAACAGAAAAATTATAAAAATTTACCATACACTAGCAATGTGATTAATAACACACATTAGCAGCATTTACAAAAGAGAAGCAAATAGTTGAATTCACACCATTCATTTTAACATACTGGGTTTTTTTGAAGAAGAATCAAAACTGGAGACAAACTGCAGTTAACAGCAAACATTTCTGTTATTGAAAATGACAAGGAAATAAACCATGCCAAGAAGGTTTTTTTTTAAAAAAAAAAAAAAAAAAAAAAGTCACTGAGTCAGAATAAAATCCACAAATAAAATCCACATTCAAGTATTTATAGTCCAACACAAATCCACAACAGCATGCAACTAGGCAAATCAAAGGTAATGACAAATACTACATCTGACACTCTATCCTCAACTAACCCTATTATGCCTAAGGACTACAGCATGCGTAATATATAAGATCACACATTTTCTTGAACGCTAATGTAATCACC
The DNA here is from genome assembly GCA_000699545.1 of Podiceps cristatus. Taxonomy (NCBI): domain Eukaryota; kingdom Metazoa; phylum Chordata; class Aves; order Podicipediformes; family Podicipedidae; genus Podiceps; species Podiceps cristatus. The sequence continues at coordinate 9,252 of KL269226.1, read as the reverse complement.
AACAATAAAATCAGCTGAATAGCTAATTATAAGATATAATTTTCAACTTTAACTCCTGCTTTGCTTTTCTGAGTTTAGCCGATGCTGCAATGTTGGTTATAACTACTTTTTCTGGCTACATTTTTTTGGAGAACAGAACAAAAGAAAAAACGATAAAAACAGCACTGTACACATAAAAAAAAAAATCTGTTGGAATCAACTGCGGGTTTGTGGACTTTCAGTTAATATTGAGCATATTTACAATAGAAAGATGTACAGAAAAGAGAACAAGATGCAAAGATGGATATATTTTGGAGGAGGTATCTGAAAGACATGCAAATCTACTCAGTAGATATCTCAGACCCAACAATTTGGTTTTGTAACCCTTACAACTCCTTATTCTCCATTTTAAGCACAAAACTGTTTCTGTAGCGTATCATTTGCTATAAAAATGGACAGAAAGCCTACCAGTGAGGACTGAGGAAATCACCATCCTAAGCAGGAAAAAATGTTTGTGGCAGGGACTAGAACTGCTTGTGCCTAATCTCTTGTCCACACTCCTGCCAGCTGAACTACAGAAGCATCAGGTTGCTCTATTCAAGGTCTCTCATAAACCCACATCTCCAATGCATCATGAAAATAGTCAGCTGCTGGCTGAAAAACTTTCTAAAGTGCAACTTCATGTAAAGTTCATTCAGGCCAAAAGATTGTGTGTTTTAAAAATGACCTAAAATATCTAACAGGACTTTATTAATATACTTGAGGTAGTTTGCAACCTGAGATACATCAGTGAGAGTGTGTCTAGAACCAGCAATACACTTACATGTTTGCTAAACTGAGCTCCAAATCATACCAAGACCATAAATAAAAAGAAGAAACAAGACCTTATTAATCCTTTGAAATTCTCACAAAAAGCAGGTTTAGGCTTTGGTCTTCCCAGAAAACCAAACAAAAAAAAAAAAAAATCCCAATCCACTGTCTATATAGATATATTCCCTCCTGACACTTCATTTAACAGGCAATAGGATGAGAGGAAATGGCCTCACGTTGCACAAGGGGAGGTTTAGGTTAGATATTAGGAAACATTTTTTCACTGAAAGGGCTGTCAGGCACTGGACCAGGATGGCCAAGGAAGCGGTTGAGTCACCATCCCTGGAGGTATTGGCACTTAAGGACATGTTTTAGTGGTTTTAGGTTAACAACAGTTGGACTAGACGATCTTAAAGACCTTTTCCAATCTAAACGATTCTATGATTCTACTACAAAGACCCTAGCAAGGGCATGAGGTATCTTTCGTAAGGTGGTATGTAGACAAGCCCTGAGAATCTCAGATTCAGGAAGCCAGAAGTAAGAATCAGGGGGGAGGGGGATGGGATTCCTGGGCTTGTCTACAGGCAAGATCTACTGAGCTTGCTCTCCCCTCATCCCTCCTTCTCATGCTCTAGAGGTGGTAGGAGAAACATTCCTAAATAACTGGATCCACGCATCTGGCTTTCACCAGCTTCCCACTGAACCCACAGTTATGAACCGCACTGGTCAAAGTAGAGAATTCCTCAGATTCTTTCCTAACATTTCATGGACTTTTTTTTTTTTTTCTTTCTCTTCGGGCATTACAGCAGCATTTTCAAACTTAACACCAACTAACATAGAGGAAATATACTATGTTCACCTCCCCTGGCAGTCACTAATACATTACATTCGCAAACAGTCACGTAGCAGTGGCAGAAGCCGCAAGGTTTCTTAGACAAAGGAGCATGAGAAGAGAGTGAGATGCACTTTCCCTGGCACGACCTCTTTCAGGAAACTGCTGCTTCCAGGTTGAGGAAACCTATACCGAGTGCTGAGAAACAATACAGATTTCACTTCTCCTTCAGCAGCTGCGTATTTGAGGCCAAAATGATTTTGGAAAGCTGGGAGGTAAATGATGGAGATAAGTGACACACTGCAGAATAACTGCTTCTAGATACCTGTGTGGATCTTACCTCAAAACTGGTGGGAGGGAGGAAATTTTCTTTCAATATGGAGAAATGTATTCCTCTGAAAGCTTTCTACTCTCCGGCAGTCACACCTGGTCAGTAGCTACCCAGCCTTGTGCTGGAACTGTACTCCCAAAAAGATCATTTGCAGTAAAGAAAATGTCACTGCCACCAGTCTCAAAGCTGGCAAAAATTTTAAGTTCCTACAGAATTGGTGGGGAGAAGACTGGGAGAGGTTTCTGATTCTCCCGAGATCACTGATGTGCCATGAGACAGTTCTCATGACAAAGACCGTGAATCACTGTTCATAAAAATAACCCATAAGCTGTTTCTCAGTAGCATGCTTACCACACCAGGTTCTCTCATATTTACACAGGCTAGACACGTCTGTGAGTGCAAGGATTCACACACATCCTGCCCCCCCCCGCCCCCCCCCAAAAAAAACCCCTTCCTCACAACTATTACCCTTTTTTTCAGGACAGCTATACATACAACCCCTCAGCTTTTAGAATACTTAATTTATCCTTCCAAATTTTAGTGGAAGCATTGGCTAGGCTTTTTCATCAAAAGGGGAAAAAAAA
>JMFS01058044.1:0-20636 GCA_000699545.1 Podiceps cristatus | reverse complement strand
TAAACCACGACAATATACCACAAGACTAGAGATATAATAGTCTAGTTTTCTAGTTCAAGCTTTAAAAAAAAGGTTAACATCAGAGGGACACTAAATATTCATCCAACCATTAAGCTTTTCAAAAGCTCTGATTTAAACTCAGTCCCCCCACATGAAGTTTCGCTATCAAAAATATGACAAAATTTCAGCAGAGTTTTCCAGAGTACCACAGCCAAAGTATTCTCAGGTGACTCTCTTACAGTCTCTCATCTCAAAAGTATTTCCTAACTAACAACTGGTTTAAACATCATTGAATCCAGCACAGTAATGTGAACCACTGTGGAAATGATGATGTTTCTAGGGGAAATAAACTCCATATCTACCCAGTGATGCTGGGCAAGAGTGGTGGGAACAGTCCTTAATAAACCCATCATTTTGAGAAAGATATTTTATTTTCTGCTTTTTGTATGAACTTTTTGGCTAAAAGTACACAGAACTAAAATAAATTTACTTTGTCTTATGAGGACTTCTGTTGCAGAAACATCCCAATTTGTTGCAAATGAATTAGAGTGATTTGTCCGTTCCTCCAACAGGATCTTGCTCTTACGATAAAGATCTTCAGCACAATCATCTTCTTCATCTTTGCCTGTAATTGGGATAGGGCAATTTAAGACAGATATTGAAATTGCTGGATCTTCCATGGATGAAAGCAATACCACTGGGAAAACACAGTAATTCAGAGCAAATTCCTCAATTTCTTACAAGTCAATATGGTAACTGAACATAATTTTCCATGAGTGTGAGGGAAGAACGGTGAATAAAGTGCATCTTGATGTGCATATATATTATAGGAGCCTATTTTTTTTTAATCTGTCAAAGTATATAGGAAAGTGAGATTAAATTAACAAACCCATAGATGTGTCCTTTTCTGACTGGGTGTTGCCAGTCAGGAGATGGGATCAAATTTTAATTTTGTTTGATATATATTTATTGGAATTCTACATATACAAACATAAAAGCATATATACACTCTGAAGTTCTGTGTGTTTAGTTTGAGCCTTGAAGAATTAGTTTACATCTAACTGCTTTTTGATATGAAGTAGCATGAGTCACGCCAGAAAAAAAAAAAAAAAAAAAAAGAACAAGTAACTTGTGTGCCTTTCTTTAGTCTCTGTTTCATATTGGTAAGGAAAGGTAAAAGGGCTACTTGCAATAACTGCATATCTTGAAAGAGGAAGAGCGAAAGGAGACTGGTTTAGACCACCAGAGAAGTTCCTATGCAGTGTAGTCTCCTTCTTGAAGAGTTTGCATCTTAAATAACTGAATGACGATACCCCACCTCTAGCATTTAAGATCCTTGTGACTTAGGTCACAGGGAGTGTCATGGCTGTAGGTATCCCGGGTGTCATAGGCATCCACAGGACATGACTTTGGATCTTTGGAGAGCAGGTGTAGCATCTGCACCACAAAAGTGATGAAGAGGAGGGGGCCTTCCACGCTCTGACTTCAAGAAGGAGAGACATGAGTTGGCCCAGCCCTGTTAAGTGCTGCAGGCAACTTGGGAGGCTCCTGACAGTTTACAGGATCGTGCCCACAGGCAGCCAGAAAGACAGCACAAGATTAAACATCAAAGACTAAATTGCTTTACTTTTCTTTAACAGGAAGATAATACAATTGCTTTTGATCCTTAAGTTTTAAAGGTAGTTGTAAAGCTTTAAAAAGAGAATCTGAAATGATGGCCTGCTGAATCACTTTATTTTGATTGAAAGAATCATACTCTTAAATTTATAGCCCTCACTGAATCATTCTCCCAGACTTTCCATAAAAGGTGTAGCATAATGATCTTAATCTTTAGACTTTCTTTCTTTGAGTGTTTTTTCATCTGATAGAGAAGCTGCAGTTTTCTAAGCGCATCATGAGAAAAATTATCTCTTTCAGACTGCATTAGAGGGTAGTCCCAACATATCAAGGAAAAGACAGCTGCTTTAGCTGGTGCTGGTGGCTGAGGTGCAGCCCAGACCATGCTACTGCCTGCATCTGTCTTCACAAGGAACAGGTCATTGGGTTTGTGAGCCAAGACGAGATCTGTGAGTGTGGAATTGTACACATCTGCCAGCAAAGGACCGGAACATGCACAAAATAGTTACTATCCTCCTCCATATAACAAGCAGCTACCAAGCATCCGCTTGTGTATTTTAGAAACTACATCAAAAGAAACATTCTCCACCTAGATCTCTTGTGTACTGGCCTGTCATGTTGAGACCATTCCTGACCGAGACAGTGGAAGTATGAAGGAAACCAGGCCTCTTTTTTGACTCAAAAAAGATAGAGATTGGCAGAATTGGGGGAGTTTTCTGATAAAAAAGCTTCTAATCATTCTGGTAAAACCAAAATTATTTTGCTGGGAGAGGTCAGAACTATTACAGAAAAGTTCTCCATGTTTCAGAAAGCTTAAATATTTTTTTTTTTTCTTTCTGCATAATGTTCCAATTTTAGGGATGAAAGATATTTTCTTGCAAAATTTAAATTCATTGTAATAATTAAGCAACATTAACAAAGAATAGTCAAAGCAAAATCAAGCATTTGAACCAAACCCAACTAAAATATTTTGGAACAAGTGGGCTTTTGGTTTACTTGAGATTTTGGTTTGTGTAGTAATTTGGGGAGATGAACATGTACAAAAAGAACTTAAAATCCAAGAAAACAATTTTTTGTCCAACTGTATGAATGTATTTCTGAATATTCCTTGCTTAGCTTTTTTTTATTCTGATGAGTTCATTTCCTTTAAAAACATTCTTATTATAATGCAAAAGGTACACAACAGGGATACTTTTCTCACTGTTTCTTTCTGTGTATTTAACCTTTGCGACCTTTTTAACTGGTTTACCAGTCTCTTTCTTGAAAGTTAGTATGATTACATCAACCAGGAAACTGTCTGACAGTGTCAAACTCAGTTTTATTACAGACTTTTTTATCGCGGGCAGTTGGAACATATACCGTGCAGTTCCGGATTTCCCCAAACATTGCTCAGCTGCTTTCGATGCCAAACTCTTTTTTAAAGCTGGACCAGAGAAAGAAAAATGTTGGCTTGACGGGGATGTCATAATAGGAGGCTGTAGAAGTTAAGGATCCTTTCTACTCAACCTACTCATACTGTACCTTGTGGAATGCGGAGAACCAAACTACAAGGGAATGCCAAGCTAAGATATTTGTAATCAGCAGAAATACCTTTTCTGGGATGCTGGGCTGTAACCTTGGTTCCTCTTATTCCCCACACCATTAGGCCTGGTTTCATGAACTGGCTCTACTTCATTAGGAAACTTCCTATGGCCTATTTCTCTGCAAGGCTCACTGGCACAGATAGGGTGAAATCCATTTCAATTAATGTTGGGCGTGTGGTGTAGATGTTTGCGTTTGAGATAATTATTAGGTAGCTTTTATAATCAACAGAGAGAAATGGTTGCCTCTAGTGCATGAGTCATCTTATCTCAAGGTAAATACCTAAAATAGACTAATTGCACTTTGCAGATGCCTGTTTCTCCCCATTGACTGTAGAAAGAGTTTAGATGGTACGATGCTCTGAATGTAGATGAAGTGGTTATTGCTGAAGACGTCTTACAGCACTGCAAGTGTGTAAGATATGTGAAGGTATATGTTTACCCTGATCTGGCTTTGGCAGTACTCCAGATGAAGATTCAGGCCTCACATCCCATCGTGCAGCACTCAGGGAGGTCTTCACAAAAGTCTTCCAGAAGGAGTTACCATAGCATGGTATTTCCAGGAGAGGTTGTAGTACATTTCCCTGGCCAGAGTGGATGTCTCTGCTGTGCAGGTGGGCTAGGTTAGAAACCTGACCTGAACGCAGTACTGTTAGTGCTTCAAAACTTAAGTCACTGATATTAATATCTTTTTTTTTTTTTTTTGGTAAAGCTTATTATCAAAAATCTTGTTATAGAATTTTAAAATCTAACTTGCAGTTAAAAGGTTCACTTAATGTTGTGTTATTTAAAAAACATAAATGTGTGTGTGAACACATGTACACACACAACACAAATTCTGAAGAAAAGGGTTTACATAGCATAGCTGCTTCTAAAGCTGAACTACAGCATGATGCCTGAGGAAATCTATAGTCATGGGTTTTATTATCTGAAAATACTTTTCCACTGAAGGGCCATTCATTATAAGACCTAATATAAAATAATGAATATTTGTTTTAAGTCAAGTCAGAACCAGAACTTATCTCCCAGGAGATATGTGTAATTTTTGTGGTAACTAGGAAAGATTTCCTTCCCCTGGAGTGAACTGTACTGCATTTAGTGCTGCATTAGTACGCTGAGCATCTAAACTGTGCTTGTTGGTAATTTAACTTCTCTTCAGCAGAGCACTAGGGTGTTTCTTTTCTTAAGTATGCATGTAGTCACATTGATTGATTTCAATGGAACTACTCAGGAAATCAAGATGAAAATTATTCCTGCTTATTTCACAGATCTAATACTTCTGATTTTAGAGGAATAGGCTTTTCTGAAAATTGGAATTTAATACCACAATAGTAAGTTTTGGTTCTACCCATGGATGTCAAAGTATTACATAAATATTAGTACTAATGTAATCAGTATTAGAAAAATGTAGCTGCTCATCAAAATTAATTTTATGTGAACAAATTATGTCATTTATCTTTGGATTAAACTTGCAAATGTAGAGAAGGCCTCTTGTATGCTTAATATACTGTATATCTCAAATTACTTTCATTATACTATTTCCTATACTGTAGCCACAAGAAAGGAAAAGCTTTCAGGTTTCAGTTTTTGCTGTAGTTTAATAATTCACCATGAATGTTCTAACCCTCAATAAAAATGATGTTTTTATGCAGTTTAAAGAAGCTGGATCTCACAATAAAGGTTTATCACTTCTCTCTTAGAGAAAGGCTTCGGATGGAGATCTGTAGTCCTGCTGAGTCCTCTACAATGGGGGAAGGCAAACTTCTGCTTCCTCCTCCGTTGCTGTTACTCAGGGTTTGGTACTGAGGCTGAGATTGTTTAATGTCTTCATTAATGAGGTGGACGATGGGAGAGATGGCAGCCTAAGCAAGTTGGTGGGTGATATCAAAGTGAGGGAGCAATCTACATAAGAAGTCAGCCCTTCTTTGGGCAAGGGGTTGGCCCAAAGACCTTCAGAACTTCCACCCATCTTGATTAATTCCATGAATCTTTTTTTTTTTTTTTTTTTTTTCAATGAACTGGGAAAGCATTGCACTGTAGGAAAAGTTCTGGTGATATTAATCTCAGTTTGACAGCAAAGTTCTTATGGGACTGTGAGGACTGGCTGATACACCAGAAGGCTGTGCTCCTGTTCAGTGAGACCTGGACAGGTTGAAGTGTTGGGTGGAGAGGAACCTCATGAGGTTCAACAGGGGCAAGGGCAGGGTCCTGCACCTGGGGAGAAATAACTATATGCACTGGTACAGGTTAGAGGTTGACCTTCTGGAAAGCAGCTCTGAGGAGAAGGACCTGGGAATCCTGGTAGATGGCAAATTAACCATGAGCCAGAAATGCGCCCTTGAGGCTAGGAAGGCCAATGGCATCCTGGCGAACAGCATCCATTAGGAAGAGTGTGGCCAGCAGGTCAAGGGAGGTTCTCTTTCCTTTCTACTCTGCCCTAGTGAGGCCCCATCTGGAGTCCTGTGTCCAATTCTGGGCTCCCCAGTTCAAAAAGGATGAGGAACAGCTGGAGAGAGTCCAGAGGAGGGTACAAAGATGATGAGGGGACTGGGGCATCTCTCCTATGGGGAAAGGCGGAGTGAGCTGGGGCTGTTTAGCCTGGGGAAGAGAAGACTGAGAGGGGACCCCATCAATGCTTATAAATATCTTAAGGGCGGGTGTCAAGAGGAAGGAGCCAGTGATGCCCAGTGACAGGACAAGGGCCACGGGCACAAACTGGAGCACAGGAAGTTCTGTCTGAACATGAGACAAAACTTCCCTGTGAGGGTGGCAGAGCCCTGGCACAGGCTGCCCAGAGAGGTGTGGGGTCTCCTGCTCTGGAGATATTCAAACCCCGCCTGGACGCGTTCCTGTGCGACCTGCTCTGGGTGACCCTGCTCTAGCAGGGGGCTGGACTAGATGGTCTCCAGAGGTCCCTTCCTACTCCTGCCATTCTGTGATTCTGTGACTGTGATTCTGTGGGACTGTCTTTTATAATTTGCTCCCACTCTGAATCCCCTAACAACTAGGTAACAGCTTCATGTCCTTAAGTTGATTACTTTTTCTTGCTCCATGGACCCTAAAGTCTTCATAGCACTTTTAACATTACAGGTCTACTTACCCATTCATTCTATAGCTGGTAATTGTGGTCCCCTGGGTTTGCATTGCTGTAGAGGAAGACAGACCTTGAATCCAGACTGACTGAGCAATCCAATGTGGAAACATTCCTGATGAGCTGGCCCTGATTGAGTCTATGGTAATGATGTTAAAACAGTGATGTAAACGGAGCTAGATAACTTGATATGCTGGGACCACAGAGATAAAACATGTGTGACACCATCAAAACCAGAATGATGATCTTCGGAAGGAGAGAGGAAGGAGGCAGATAGATCTCCCTATCTGACCACAAAAGAGCTGTGCTACACATCTAAAAGTAAGGTGACTAGGTGACGGGTGGAGGCTGGATTGCAATTTCAGACTTAATACCTAAAGCTTTCATTTGAAGAGGAGGGGGGGAGGATGCAGGAGAGGCATTTGACTTCAAAACTTGAAATTTTTTACCTCTGTCACAAAAAAAGTGCAATAAAATTCTAAATCTTGGCTTTCTCTTGTGGCAAGGATTTTTTTTTAAAGAATAAATTAAAAAAATTTAAAACCCTCCAGTGACCTTTCTTTTGCTGCCATGTTCCTTTGGAGCTAAAGGGTGATTAGCCGTAACCTGAAAAATATGCAAGGAGGATGGCATAGAGGCTCTATTCAACATTGCTGTGAAGCAGTAAGGGAGAGAGCTGCACCTGCAAATGAACCTGTTCTTTGCTCAAGTGAAAGTTTTGGCACAAAGATCAATACAGTGGGACCACAGATGAATTACAGCTATGCGAATATAATATGGGAGGATTAATGCAAATTTTTCTTGTTTAAAACTAGGTTTTGGAGCCTAGTGTCTAAAAACTGTCGCCTTAATAAGATGCCTGGATTCCATCTGGACACTGATATTAGCATTTTAGAGGCAGAAAGCAGAAATTTATGGCTAGGTTCTCATTTCAATGTGGGGTCATACCATTCTGTTAAGAACTGCCTGAGGACCGGATTCTCTATGCAATGATGGCTGGAGCTAACTAACTTTTTATTGTGTCTAAGCCACTAATAAGAAGCAGCAGTGGTAAAACCCACTTTTGTTAGCAACACCCAGAGAACACTTTCCTTGTGCAGTGTCAGCTGAGACAGAGCTAAATGACAGGAGTCAAAATTAGTCAACAGAAAATGTCTTGTTAAACAAATCTGATTTTGTTCGCTCAGCGGAATGGTTCTTTCTTTCTGATTATTTGTACTTGTATTATATGATTTGTACTTGGAGGGAATGTATTTAATGCTCCTACACAATGTAAATAAGGTATATGTTACAATGGATAAAAGTCAGGTACCTAACAACTCAAAATAGGCTGTCAATAGTGAATTTGGGGATGTTGCTAGGGTTTGACACTAGGAATTGACAGCCTGACTAAACTATTGAACATTTTAATATATAATCTGAATACCATAAATATAAACTCGGTCATTGATTAATCGCAAAATACTAAATGATGGTAAGCTAATTACATCTAGAGATTGGTGTTACTTGTCTGTTCAAATAAAATATGCTTTAATAAAATTAAATCTGAAAGTATGTACTTAGGACAGAAATTCAGGCACTTGATAAAGAGTGGAAAAATGTCACACCAAGAAAGTGCTAGGGGTTGCAGTGAGTGAGCAATTCAGCATCAGTTTCCAAATATGCTCTGTTGCAACAACAAAAAAGACTAAATGTGATCGTCTAGTATATGAACAGGATAGAGTAGAGTATGGACATGAATTATCTCTTACTATCAGCATTGGATGGATTGATATTGAAATATTTCTATATTCTGAGAGTCTGTATTATTTAAAGGATGTCTAAAAGCTGGAGTGTATGCAAAAAAGCAGTGGCCCAAAGACGTGGGAAAAGTCCATGTGTAACAAAGTAGGAGTCTGGTTTGTTGAAAGCTGACTTGACCACAGTGTACATGGAGAAAATGCCAGAAGCTAAATGTCTGTTTAATGCCTCAAGGGGAAGGATAACAGAGTCTGATACCTGGAAGCTGAAAGGGGCACAATGAAGCGAGAAAGAACAGCAGGGAGCATGGGGTACTGGAACTCACTGTTGTGGTACTGGTGAGTTGGTGTCTCAAAACTATTCAAAATTTTTCTCTATTCAGAAGTAGAATAGGGAGCCTTCCTTTGGAGATGAGACTAAAAGTGCCTGGCATATTTAATTTAAGGATATATGTTTGAGCAGAGGATACAAAAAAGAGTGTACTAGGGCTTGAAGAATCTTTTGTGGATATGAACTGGTCATAGGTAAGTGCAGGCTGGGGATGGGTGAAAAGTTTCTAATTATTATAGCAGTAAGGTCCTAAAACATCCTTTCATTAAGAGTAGCAGGGATGCTCTGAGGAGGCTCTTTAGTTTATTAGGACAATTTTCTGATATAGCAGCCCACAATAATGAACGCTGGACTGACTTGCTTAAACATGGAGGTTCTTTTCACTTGCATCTTCTAATGAAGCAGAAGAGATCAGACTGGTGGAGCTTTTCAACTTTACACTCTGCTTCTTCCGAGAATGGAGTGTAGCCTGTGCACACACTTCCTGACAAAGACTACTGTGTGTGTTACAGTCTTCCATTAATTTTCGTCAGGACAATGTCCCTTTTTGTAGCATTTCATCCCTGTCTGTTTTGAAGACTAGACCATGAGAGGAGAGGGCACTCAAGACCCTGTAGTCTTCTCTGCATTACTAAAATGCAGAGAAATTATTGCAATGGTTCTGATTTTTTTTAAAACTGAGATGTAGTAAAAATATGTAGTCATAAAGTATTATTGAAAATATGATAGCTATCAAAAGACTTGGACAAAGGTAAATAACTGTAAATTTCTATGTGTACCTGAATGATCCAAATCTCTAATATCAAACAGCAAGGCTGGCATGCAAGCACACATTTTCACATGAATTCTACTTTTTTGAGTTTGATGCAGCTGAAATACCTACAGAAACTGCCCTCTTCCTCTATTTTGACATTCATATTTAAACTCCAGCTTGAAATCAAACTCAGAGATTACTATAGATGATATCAGTTAACTATGCATTTTTCCCCATCATTTAAAGATTTGGTCCAAATTTAAGCAAGTGCTTAATTTAATTAAATTCTTTCCTTGTAATTTAAAAAAAAAAAAAAATCCCTCAAAACAAAATCTGTCTGTTTTTATCTGTGACACAGGTTAAAATCTGCATCTTCTGTAAGACTTTAATGCTCCTTCTGCTACCTGGAGGTCTGGTTTAACACCAGTGGCTTTTCAAATGTCGTGCTCAAAATATGCTTTAACTTTCTAATGATGAGCGAATACTGTTGGAGGTAAGCCATCAGTGCAGCAATAACCATAGGTTTGACTTAGGCAATTAACACACTTCTATATTCAGCATCTCCACCCCCAAGTGAATGGTGATGATTTATACTAGCCTGTGCCTCACATATGAGGCTGTCAGAAATTATGTCCCATATTTAAAGTATGTAAATTATTTGAAGAGTATTATACTACTAGAATCATCCCTAGAACTAAAATTCTTTCACTGAAGTGTAGTCACAACAGGAAAATATTATTATGTGGTTTTGGAAACACAAGAACATGCTTGTGTTAACTTTTTGAGTGGCCAGTGAGCTGTCTAAAGACCTTGGGCAGGATACATAGATTAATGGACAGATTAGGCAAAAAAGGGTAATCATGAGGATAAGACAATGAATACAGAACTCTCGTAAAAACCTCTGAAGATCGTATCTCAAACAGAAAATGCTTAAAATCTGTTTTCTACAGATTTAGAAAATCCACAGTTGAGTGGATTTCTTGTTCATCCTACAGAATCTCAGCTTTAATTATAATGAAGCTGATGACCTCTGTGATGTCCTGATAGTCTCCAGAATGTAAACCTTCAAACAGAGATGCTGAAAGAATAACAAGTGAAACACATACCCCCCCTTTTTTTTCTCAGCACTGTTTCTGAAGGCCAGGTATGTGATTTAAACATTTAATTTACAACCACAGTGTTAATCGTGCCATTCTTTTGAATGTCACAGGTAACAGGCTTGTTCTGCTGTTCCACAGAGGCTGAAAAAGTTTGCACAAAACAAAAGCTGAATCTTTTGAATTCAAAACCAGATACAAAGGCTGAAGAGTGTACAGACATAGCTTCTTGTGTCAGAAAATCCCTCAGGTTTTAACGTGTCACAGCAACACTATGAGGAAGGTATGGAGGAACTTTTATTTCATTGTGAAGTGGATACTTAAATCCACAAAGGTGTGAAGTTGGTGAATTTCAGTTGAAACTGTTTATACTGAAGAGCCTGAATACATTTGAAATCTTGGAGTGGAAAGACTTGTGTACCAGAAGCCTACAGAAGAATACAGGTGCTCCACCTGCGTCTCCCAAGAGACACCGCACACCTAATTGATTTCTCTTTTACTTCTGCTAGTAGTAGTGGAAAATTGTGCTTAGTATGGCCAGTTTTCTAAATGCTTGCTTGACTAAAATTAATTAGATATCACAGCATCCTCAGAATAACTTACTGTTCTCTGTTTATTAGCTAGTAAACTGAAAGGAGGGACTGAAATTACTTTGCAAAAGTCACACATCAAGTCAAGATTAGAACTTGTATTTCCACATTCTAAATTTTGTGCTGTAACAGTCTGATTATACTGCCGGTAGTTTATCACCTTGCCAGTGCAGTATTGTTCCCCCAGGTCTCCTTCTTCCGTATAGTGGTTAACTTTCAGATCATGTTAAATGCTCACTGGAAACGTGGATGAGGGGGATTGGCCAAAACTGTTATTTTGTCTTCTTTTACAGAGTTTTTAAAGCTGACATCATTTTTTTTTTTTTTTTTTTTTTTTTTTTTTACTCTGTGGACGCCTAGAGCTAGACACCATTATACACCCACATTAAGGTAGACTTGAATTCTTCAGAGTTAAGTACCATAATGCTTAATTAAATCAATAGAGGAATTCTTGGTGAGCATCCCTGAAAACCAAGACACTTTTATTTGCTGTTTGAAGGTAAGCACTTAAATCTTTAAAACTCATGACCTGACTTTTAAGTGATAAGACTCATTATCAAGTGGGAAAATAGCTTTGTATGCTGTATGTTTCAGAGTAGTGCTGGGAGATTTTCTTTTTGTAAAGAAGAAAAGACAGATTTCCAATATGTAGTGCCATGTTCTCAAATCTAGTGAACTAAGAATAAACGTGAGTTTTTTTCTCACATTAATTTAGTTTGTCCCTAGACTTGGTAGGCAATACAAGATGCCTGTTCTTCTGAGAACAAGGAATATATCTGCGAAGAATCTTTCTACATGCAATGAGGCCATTTGCTAAAACTTTCCCCAGAAAACTGCTGTAGTCTTTATCAGTTATGGGGACTGGCTTTTGCTATATTGGGCTGACCTACTATACAGCATTTCAGTAGAAAGGACGCAAACACATGAAGGTAATGAAGTTCAAATACACAATTAGAGCCCCCATGTATTAATGAAGAAGAAAGATAATGCTAAATGAAAAAACAAGGGAGATTTGGGGTCAAATAGAAGGTTTCTGCCCTGTACCTGCTTCAGAAAACTGAGAACCAGCAACTCAAAGCTTTAATGCAGAAGCAGTGCTAGAATATCGTAGGTATGCCCTCAACTATGATGGGCTAACAAGGAAAGAATAAGCACTCTTGAAGTCATTAAAGAAAATCCTAATAAAGTTCTCCAACACCTTAGGTCTGTGGGATGACAGCATTAAATGTCATCCCTGTGCCTCCTGCCACCAGGATGTTCAGTTAAAGACCTGACAGCTTGCCTTTCACAAAACTGACTTCACAAGGCATCAGATTAAGGATGTGCTTTTTACTTGTGCTTCAGTTTTCTTCAAGAGGCATCTATGAGAAAAGGAGACTTTTACATGTGTTTATCTGTCCCAACCATCCTAAGCACTATGGCTGAAAAAAAAAAAAAATTTAAAAAAAAGAGAAAAAAATTAGTAAAAGTATGGTCACATCCATCAGGAAATTAGTCCTGAGACAAACCAGGGCCGGTGCCCAGGGACAACTGCCCAAAAGCTGCCGGTGCAGGTGACACCGAGGGGTTGTGGCCACAGAACTTCAGACCTGGTGCAAAAAGTGGGCCACCAGCACTCAGCCCAGGGCTCAGGCAGGTGTAGTGTGAGAGACCAAAGGAGTGGGGGAAAAGAGAGACTTGCACTCACAAATCCAGCACCAGGCATTGCAGGAAGGTAAAAAAGCTTATGCCGTGATAATCTTTATTCTGTATTACTCTTCCCCTGTTTAAAGGACCATATGAAGTCTCCTCGTTGTTAACTCTTCCTTCCTCTGGGCTACATACGTCAGCTGAGCTTAAGAGGAATCAAAGTAGAGGTTAGACCCCTCCACTGTGCCTCAGCTGCAATGAATTTCCCCGTCGGCAGTGCAAGCAGCCGGTGACGTGCCGGTGGCCCCTGTCTGCCCAGGGACTGCTCTGTGCGTGGAGGCAGCGGGGGGTATGAGCGACAGCCCCGCTGACTGATCCGAAACCAGGGACAGGGGCTGCCAGGCTGATTTCATGATGTCAAAACGGGATTTTGTCAAAGACAATGAGGATCTGGGATAAATCCTGCTCCATTTCGCTATGATACCCGACCAAAGCCAGCCCAGCTGAACACACAGGCTCTCATGTGAATTTACTGGTGCAAGTAAGACGTTTTCCATTAGTGCACCCTTGGCATAGGTGGGAGTTGGGGAGATGCTGTCCACCACAATCAGCTTTTTCTGTCACTCCCTTGCAAGCAGCATTACAACTATAAACACAGCTATAAGCACAGCATATAAAGCAGCCCCATAATTACAGTGACTTAGTGGTCCTTTGCAGTGTGAATATAATCAACTGTGGGCACACACAGCAATATGTCCCCACTGCATGCAAAGCGAGGCAGGAGATTGTGGTACATGGCAGCAAATTGTGGCTGACCCAAAGATACTTTTGTTTTTCAAAGCTTCTTCCTGCCCACGATGACAGCTAGTGAACTTTTTGCACCCTCCAGTACAGAAACGATTTATTTCTCAGCATTATTGAAATACTGGACAAAAAAAAAAAAAAAAAAGGAAAATATAATTAGCTAAATGTTCCTTCCTCTGCCCTGTGTTTTAAATAATTTTGCTCAGAGGGATTTTACCTGTTTTCTCAGCCTTTGCTAATACATTCTGTTTAGATATGAAAGCAGCAAATTCAGTGATTAGACATACCAGTATTTTAAATGAAGTCACATCAGTATCTGTGCATCCCTTTTAGGCTTACTTACTGTCATACCTAAATGGATGTGGCTGGATATTGCAGACAAATGAACACCCAGATAATATTTTACATCCGAGGTCTCGTTCTAAGGGTTCTGCTTATTCAGTGAGACATTAGAATTAGATACTTGAATTGTCATGACCTATAAAATGTGTCAGTCTAAATTTTCAGATAATCTAAATCAGCGCAGTTCCATGTTACCCATGGACCATCACCAAAGTGGAGAATCTGTCCCACTGCTTTTTCAGCCTTTGCAATAAGTTGCTTGTGAAAAAGCTACTAGCCAAGAATTATTCACAAGGGTTGGAAAATAACTTCAAACGTAAAATAAATTGGACTGAACAGAAATCTCTCTGCATTTGCTCGGTGAACACAATGGTGAATTCATCATTTCTGATGGAAACTTGCTTTAGCCAGAAGTGTCTGCCCAAGTGCTATCTCTGCCAGGTTGCAGTATCATTGCCCCAGTCCAATAGCTGGATGGCCAGGGCATTCTTCTAGGTGCTAGGAGACGTAGATTCTACTTCAAATACACTGAGGAGAACTGCCAGAGCTGAGAGGTTCCTTTTGGCTTCAAACCGGTCCAAATGTATTACAGCCCCAGTGGCATGTCCCTGTGACACAATCGTCCGGAGCAGGCAGCAGCTGGACAGGTTCCCTCATGATCCCTGAATAACCTGTGGGTTGGTTTCAATGTGCTGGATTAAAATGGCTGTTACGGTTGACTTTTACAGCAAAAATGGGAACTTACACTCTTTTACTGGGATGCTGAGGCATTTTACAAAAAGAAACGGGATTGTCTCTTATTTTGTCAGGATGTTTGGCAACTCTGCTAGCAGCAGCTGGCTCATAGATTTTGTCCCCTAATGGACTATTCAGAAGTGCCCAGCTTCTACTAAAATCTAGGTCATCCATTCTTGCCATTGGCTTCTTCTGTCCAACCTGCTCTTCAAGGCCGTTGTAGCATTATTTCCATATTATTATAATCCCAAAAATCTAAGTCTACTTTTCTTAAAATCAGCTATAATTACTTCAGTTGGTTCAGAGCAACTTCACTAAGGTAACAGAACTAAGATAATTTGAATAAGCAGGTTTCTCATTTGCAAACTAACCTCTCCTTCCTCTGACAATCACTTCACTGAAGTGAATCAATGACTTTTGACTTCCACCACCACAATTATTCCACTTTTAAGCCAAACACATTTATTATGTCTATTTAAACACCAAGCACACATTTATCTAAGGCCAATGACAATTTCTGCTTATTGTGAATTCTAGCACACAGAGAAAAACTGAGACTGATCTCAAACTTAGAAAATCCAGTCAGTGAGAAAACAAATTATTTCATGGAGGGCTATCTGATCTCTCAAGAAATAAATGCTATATCTCTTCATTCTGCTTTTGTGTCCATGTCTAGTGCTCATGTCATTTATAAGGTGAACTCTATTTCTATACATGACTAGGCTTCTTCTTTATTCCTTGTTTCTGATGTCTTATTACAAGGTGCCAGTTAAAATTCTCTTAAAAATCAGAAACTCATCCCATACATGATCTTTCTTCATATTCAATAACAGAGACACCAGCTGTTTGACCTTGTCATCTAGACATTTGTTGCTGTCAGCCTGGGATTCCAAAAAGGTTTTCATTTTCTTTGAAACACTGCCCTTCTCACTTTTGCAGTGAACCAATGACTCGAGAGGCCAACATGGGCTACTGACACCTTTGCAGTCACCATAGATCAAAATTGTAAGTGTTTTTTTGCAAATCAAATACTGAATCAAATACTGCAGCTGTTTCATGAAATTCCTCGGGAGAAAATCTACTGATCTTTCAAAAAGTGGAGAGACAAATCCTTTTCTTCAGTAAATCAAGAGATCTATCAGCTCAACGGGAGATAGTAGATAGAATTTTCTGGCCTGCATTATGCAGGAGGTCAGACTAGGATGGTCTAATAAGCTTTTTTCACCTTAAAACTGATGTCTTTATCAGCCATTTCAGTGGAATCACCTGAAATTACATCAGTTGAGGTTCTGACCCATTTCTTTCTTTCGTTCTTTTTTCTGGGGCAGGAATGTTTGTTATGCCTGTAAATTCATTTAGTATCCTTATTTTTTTTTTTTCCTTCTTGGAGGAAAAAGGAAAGTTCCCCACATTCAGATTGACTAAATTAAATTATTCCCCAAAGATCAGCATTTTTTTGAAAGGGAAAAGGAGCAGATAAATCAAAAAGTCACAAATTTATCCTCTATTGGTCCGCATGAATGCACACAGTGTGTCTAACGCCTTCTGGAAACTCTTATAGTATACTCACTTTAGTATGTTACACACATTTTGTCTCAGCATTTCTTTTATTCAGATTATCATATTATTCTGTTCTCAGTTGCAAAATTGTGTGATCTTGAAATGGTTTATAATGAAATGCTTACATTTATTTTTAACATGCTTAAATATTTCAAGTGCACTAAGAATTCTGAATCCAGCAGTGGCTAGACTAACAGTTATTCACAAAATATTTGAAAATAACTTCTTCACTCTGTAGACCTCCAGAGACAAACAGATGCACACAAAAAGTAAAAATAATGGAAAAAAAAAAAAAAAGTCAACTTTTAAAAATTCAATTTAAGGTTGTTTGGTGTTTTTTGTTGTTTTTTGTTTTTTTTTTTTTTTAAAAATAATGTTACAGTTGTTCCCTAAACAAAAAGCATCTCATTATTGATTTTTCAGGTAAGCAGTGATGAAGTTGCAACAAGAAGTCCAAGAGCAATCAAGAGAGACTTCAGGGCCTTGGGATAACTGGTTAAGTGATCAGGATCTCAAGTAGTGGTCTCCTCTATTCTTCCAGTTGCAGAGAATGATGAAGGAAGAAACTGGAAGAGCAGATCAATACCTGGCTCCAAGCCTGGTCTCGTCAGCAGAATTGGGGTTTTTTTGATCATATGGCAGTTTTGTGATTTTTGTTTACATGACACCAGGTCTGCTGGCGACAGACCAGGCACACCTATCTCAAAGGAGGAAAAGGATCTTTGCACAGGAGTTACCAGGGCCCATTGAAAAAGCTTTAAACTAGATTTGAAGGAGGGACAAAACCAGGCTTGCTAAAGATAAACCTGGGGATGGCATGCCAATGTTTGAGGGACGGTATCCTAGCGAGGTCCTTTGGTCTGCTGTCTCAGTGGAGGTAGTGGGTGGAAATCCATGTGGCAGCAAATATCCAAGGGTTCTTGATGTGTTAGAAACCACAGAAGCACCTGAGAATCTTCACGTAGGAGATAGACTGTTTCTTGCCAAAAGGGTAGTGGGAACAGTAGCCCATCTAAATTGCATCTACACCAATGCATGTAGCACGGGCAACTAGGAGGAATTGGAAGCCATTGTGCAGTAGGAAAACTGTGACATAGTTGCAATCACAGAAACATGGTGGGATGATCCACACAACTGGAGTGATGAAATGGATGGCTATAAACTCTTCCAAAGGGATAATAAATTTGGTGGCCTTCTACGATGGGGTTACAGCGATGGTGGCTGCATGGTTGCACTCAAAGAATTGTGGTCAATGGCTCAATGTCCAAGTGGAGAACAGTGACGCATGCGTTTCCTCAGGGGTTGGTATTACGACCGGTGCTATTTAACACCTTTGTATGGAGTGCATCCTCAGCAAGTTTGCTGATGACACCAAGCTGTGTGGTGTGGTCAACACACTGGAGGAAAAGGACGCCATCCAGAGAGAATTTGACAGACTTGAGAGGTGGGCCCATGTGAACCTCATGAAGTTCAACAAGGCCAAGTGCAAGGTCGTGCTCATGGGTCAGGGCAATCCCAAGCAGAAATAGAGGCTGGGCAGAGACTGGATTGAGAGCAGTCCTGCCAAGGGGCAAGGACTTGGGGGTACTAGTGGATGAAAAGCTGGACATGAGCTAGAAATGTGTGCTCACAGCCCAAAAAGCCAACCAGATCCTGGCCTACAGCAAAAGGAGCATGACCAGCAGGTCGAGGAAGGTGATTGTCCACCTCTACTTTGCTCTTGTGAGACCTAACCCGGAGTACTGTATCTAGCTCTAGGGCCCCTAACACAAGAAGGACATGGACCTGTTGGAGAAAGTCCAGAGGAGGCCACAAAGATGATCAGAGTGCTGGAGAGCCTCTGTTATGGAGACAGGCTGAGAGAGTTGGGCTTGTTCAACATGGAGAAGAGAAGGTTCTAGGAAGACCTTACAGCAGTCTTCCAGTACCTGAAGGGGGTGTAGAAGAAAGTTGGAGAGGGACTTTTTACAAGGGCATGTAGTGATAGGACAAGAGGTAATGGCTTTAAACTGAAAGACTTAGGTTAGATAGCAGGAAGAAATTCTTCACCACGAGGTCAGTGAGGCACTGGAACCAGTTGCCCAGAGAAGCTGTGGATGCCCCATCCCTGGAAGTGTTCAAGTCCAGGCTGGATAGGGCTTTGAGCAACCTGGTCTAGTGGAAGGTGTCCCTACCCATGGCAGGGGGGCTGAAAATAGATTATCTTTAAAGTCCCTTCCAACCCAAACAATTCTATGATTCCATGACTCCATGATATGATAGGCAAGGAAGGAGAAGAAGTGGAGTAGCCCTGTAGTTAGGGAGTGGTTTGATTGTCTAGAGCTTAATGATGGTGATGATAGGGTTGAGTGTTTATGGGTAAGAATCAGGGGCAGGCCAACAAGGCAGATATCGTGGTGGGAGTCTGTTATAGACCACCCAACCAGGATGAAGAGGCAAATGAAATATTCTATAAGCACCTGGGGGAAGTCTCTTAATCACTAGCCCTTTGTTCTCATGGGGGACTTCAACTTACCTGATGGCTGCTGGAAATACAATACAGTAGAGAAGAAACAGTCTAGAAGGTTCCTAGAGTGTGTGGAAGAGAACTGCCTGACACAGCTGGTGAGTGAGCCAACTAGGGAAGGTGCCCAGGCTGGCACAGAGAAGTACGTGTGGGTGATGTGATGACTGGAAGCCATCTTAAGCATAGCGATCATGAAATGACAGGGTTTCATTCTCAAAGAAGTAAGGAGGGGGATCAGCAGAATTACCACCTTGGACTTCCAGAGGGCAGACTTTGGCCTGTTCAGGAGGCAGGTTGACATAACCCCTTGGGAAGCAGTCCTGGAGGGCAAAGGAGTCCAGGAAAGCTGGACATTCTTCAAGTAGGGAATCTTAAAGGCGCAGAGCAGGCCGTCTCTGCGTGCTGAAAGATGAGCCAGTGGGGAAGCAAACTGGCCTGTCTGAGTAGAGAGCTTCAGCTGGAACTCAGGAAAAAAAGAAGAGGTTATGACCTTTGGAAGAAGAGGCAGGGAACTCAGGAAGACTACAAGGGTGTCATGAGGTTATGCAGGGAGAAAATTAGAAGGACCAAAGCCCAGCTAGAACTTAATCTGGCTACTGCTGTGAAAGAAAATAATAAATGTTTCCTTAAATACATTAGCAACAAAAGGAGGGCAAAGAAGAAGCTCCATCCTTTATTGGATGCAGAAGAAGACATAAGGAAAAAAGATGAGGAAAAGGCTGAAGTACTTAATGCCTTCTTTGCCTCAGTCTTTAATAGTAACACCAGTTGTTCTCAGGGTACCTGCCCTGTGAGCTGGAAGACTGGGACAGGGAACAGAATAAAGCTCCCATAATCCAAGGGGAAATGATTAGCAACCTGCTACACCACTTAAGACACACACAACTCTATGGGGCCAAATGGGATCCAGCAAGAGGTACTGAGGAAGCTGGTAGAAGTGCTCACCAAGCCACTGTCCTTCATTTATCAGTCCTGACCAACTGGGGAAGTCCCAGTTGACTGGAAATTAACAAATGTGATACTCATCTACAAAAAGGGATGGAAGGAGGATCTGGGGAACTACAGGCCTGTCAGTTCAACCTCAGTGCCAAGGAAAGTTATGGTGCAGATCACCTTCAGTGCCATCACGTGGCATATATAGGACATCCAGGGATCAAGCCCAGTCAGCAGGGTTTATGAAAGACATGTCCTGCTTGACTGACCCAATCTCCTCTTAAGACATAGTGACCAATTTGTGGATGTGGGAAAGGCTAAAAATGTTGTCCACCTAGACTTCACTAAATATTTTGACACCATTTCCCACAGCAGTCTTCTGGAGAAACTGGCTGCTCATGGCTTAGATGGGTGTACTTTTCGCTGGGTACAAAACTAGCTGCATGGCTGGGTGTGAAGTGCTGTGGTGAATGGAGTTAAGCCCAGTTGGCGGCCAGTCACAAGTGGTGTTCCCCAGGGATCAGGATTGGGGCCAGTTCTGTTATATATCTTTATCAATGATCCAGAAGAGGGGATCAAGTGCACCCTCGGTAAGTTTGCAGATGATACAAAGTTGGGCGGGAGTGTTAATCGACTTGAGGGTAAGAAGGCACTACAGAGTGATCTGGACAGGCTGAAGTGATGGGCCAAGGCCAAGTGTATGAAGTTCAATAAGGTCAAGTGCTGGGTCCTGCACTTGGGTCACAACAACCCCCTGCAATGATACAGGCTTGGGGAGGAGTTGCTGGGAAGCTGCCAGGCAGAAAAGGACCTGGGGGTGTTGGTCAACAGCCGGCTGAACATGAGCCAGCAGTGTGCCCAGGTGGCCAAGAAGGCCAACAGCATCCTGGCTTGTATCAGAAATAGCGTGGCCAGCAGGAGTAGGGTAGTGATCGTCCCCCTGTATTCGGCCCCAGTGAGGCCGCACCTTGAGTACTGTGTCCAGTTTTGGGGCCCTCACTACAAGAAGGACATTGAGAGAAGGGCAACGAAGCTGGTGAGGGGTCTAGAGCACAAGTCCTGTGAGGAGTGGCTGAGGGAACTGGGGTTGTTTAGCCTGGAGAAAGGAAGCTGAGGGGAGACCTTATCGCTCTCTACAACTCCTTGAAATGAGGTTGTAGCAAGGTGGGTGTTGGTCTCTTCTCCCAAGTAGAAAGTGATGGAATGAGAGGAAACAGCCTCAAGTTGTGCCAGGGGAGGTTTAGATTGGATATTAGGAAACATTTCTTCACTGAAAGGCACTGGAACAGGCTACCTGTGGAAGTGGTTGAGGCACCATCCCTGGAGGG
>KL269225.1:11040-27935 GCA_000699545.1 Podiceps cristatus | reverse complement strand
GGGGACCGGCTGCATCGCGCGTGGAAGAAAATCTCCTTCCAGGTGGCTGCACCGCTGCATCAGAGCTACTAGCCGGCTCCTGGGGTTAGTGCTTTGTGGACCGTTGCTTCCATCCAGGGGCCTCGCGTGGACCTTGTATCCAAAGGGTCTGGCTGCTTGAGTAGCTGCTTTGAATACGCTGATTTCCAAGTGCCCTGATTTATTGTCCTAACTGGCTAAACCAGCCCCTGGAAAGGATATTCTGGGATGTAAAAGGGGAGGAAAAAAAAAAAAAAAAAAAGGAAGCCATAAGATTTTCAGTATTAACTGAAAATCACAACAATGTTCAGAAATTCTATTGCCTTGAAAATGTGTGAGCATTTGTGTTTTTCTTTTCCCTCTCTATTTTAGTGGCTGGAGCAGAACTGACTCTAGATTGACTCCCTTAGCTGTAGTAGGTGATTGGGACCATGGCAGCAGGAGTAGCAGCTTGGTTACCCTTTGCCAGGGCAGCGGCCATAGGATGGATGCCAGTGGCCACAGGTCCTATGCCAGCTGCTCCGAGGCAGGAGAGGAAGCGAAGCCAGGACTCTCTGATTGTGCTGAATGTGAGCGGCATCCAGTTCCAGACGTGGCTGGACACCTTAGAGCGCTACCCTGACACTCTGTTGGGCAGTTCGGAGCGGGACTTCTTCTACCACCCTGAGACGCAGCAGTACTTTTTCGATCGGGACCCTGACATTTTCCGCCACATTCTCAACTTCTATCGCACCGGAAAGCTTCATTATCCCCGCCAGGAGTGCATCTCAGCTTACGATGAGGAGCTGGCCTTCTTTGGCATCATCCCTGAGATCATTGGCGACTGCTGTTATGAGGAGTACAAGGATCGCCGGCGTGAGAATGACGAGCGCCTGCAGGATGATGCCGATCAGGATCATGCAGCTGAGAGCTCCCTGCCCTCAATGACAGCTCGTCAGAGGATGTGGCGGGCCTTTGAAAACCCACACACCAGTACACTGGCTCTGGTCTTCTACTATGTCACTGGTTTCTTCATTGCCGTTTCGGTTATTGCCAATGTGGTGGAGACAGTGCCCTGTGGGGTAAGCCCGGGTCGCATCAAAGAGCTGCCCTGTGGAGAGCGCTATGCTGTGGCTTTCTTCTGTCTGGATACTGCCTGTGTCATGATCTTCACAGTTGAGTATCTCCTACGTCTGCTGGCGGCCCCTAGTCGCTACAAATTCGTGCGCAGTGTCATGAGTATCATTGATGTGGTCGCCATCATGCCATATTACATTGGCCTGGTGATGACAGATAACGAGGATGTCAGTGGGGCTTTTGTGACACTACGAGTCTTTCGTGTCTTCAGGATCTTTAAGTTTTCCCGCCACTCACAGGGGCTGCGCATCCTGGGCTATACCCTGAAAAGTTGTGCCTCAGAGTTAGGCTTCCTCCTCTTCTCACTCACGATGGCCATCATCATCTTTGCCACAGTCATGTACTATGCAGAGAAAGGTTCATCAGCCAGCAAGTTCACCAGCATCCCTGCAGCCTTCTGGTACACCATTGTCACCATGACAACACTGGGGTAAGTGCAGCTGGTGTTTGGTTACAGCCAACATTTCAACAAGTGTATTGACAGAAACAGAAGATACTCAATTAAAAAAAGTTGATAGAAAAAATGCAAGTTAAGTTTTTGTTACAGAACTTTATGAATAATACTCATCACTTTTTCTAAATGGTTTGCACATGCAAGTGAGTTAAAAGTGTTGCTAAAGCTAAAATAACCTAAACCCCAAAACTGCAGATAAACTGAAAAAGAAAACAACAAAATAAAACAATTTGAAACTGTTCGGGTTCTCTGCCATTTTCTCTAACATTTTATGTGGTTTGGGATAGCGAAATTGCAATATTTTATGAATATCTGTGAGCTTTCAGTGGATTTTTAGTAATGTGTTTACTGACAGGGCTTGTTACAGTGTGGCAAAAGTAGTGATAATTACAAGAAGAACTCAAGTGCAAGGTCTTAATTTGATCATGCATAAAAGTATATGGATCTGCCATTTTGATTGAGGTGGTATATTGATGTAGGCTTGGATATTAAGTTTGGTATTATGAAGTTATTTATTTTCATGGAAATAAAACAGGTACAGATGCCTTCATCTTCACAAAAAAAAAAATCCTGATGTTATTTAAGACACTGGATAATTTTTCTTTGATTTCCATGGACATGTAACTTATAAATGACAAGTGTCAAGCTACACTGACTGGTGAGAGACTCTGGAAAATGGTCTGGACCTGAGACATATGACAGATCAAGCATATGTCTTGAAACCTAATTCCAATGGCAATATAAATTCTCCCAAAGAGTTAGGAGTTAAAAAATGCCATTGTTGACATTAGACTCCAATGCAGTTTAGTGGAAAGATGGGAGAAAGTATTATTTTATAAAGTCTCTGGTACCACAGTCATATTCTATCAGCTGATTCTGTGCACCAAGTTGTAATATGCATTTGTTTGTAATTATATCAGGGATTTAGAAGGTTGACTAATTTGAGAAGACAATTTTTTGCCCTATTCTTAATTTTGAACTGTAGAATATCATCTATGAAACCGAAAATTTGTTGATTCCTTAGAAACTGTCTATTTAATAATTACAGACTTTAAAAGACAAACTTTTCACTTTCATGAAGACAAAGCCCATCATTTTATTAGTCAAACATTTTGCCACATCTTGTTGAGACTGTTGAGATTTATGAAACATGTATAACTTTTAAATTTAACAAAATGAAAGTGCATTATTAAACTATTATGAAAAAGTTGATTTATTATGTGCAATTGTAATTTAGTTGGGAAATGCACATACAAAATATTGAAAAAGATAAAGGGACTGTCTTATGCCACCATTTTTTATACAGAGCTTTTATCTTCAGTGTGATATAACAAATGAAGATAAATATAGTGCATTGTAAATATTTCATACTACTTGTAAGGGCAAGTTATGCTAAAAAGGAGTGACAAGAGCTTTGGGGATTTTAATCTGCTTTTTAGGTTCCTGGGTTTTTTTGGTTTTCGTTTTCTTCTGGTAGTGACAAACTGAAGGGACAAGCTAGCAGAAGGAACAAGTTACACATGCCAACTAGTTCCACAGTCCTGTATTTTCTGATGCTGATACTTTTTGTTACATATTTTTTAATTAGAACTGTGATGATTTCGACAAATTAGGTCTTAAGAATTTACACATATTTGTAATATATAATCTTACTATGAATGAGCAGGAGCCGGGCTGTGGTTTTGATAACAAAAGGTGTTTTTTGAGCAAGTTGTGGCCGCTGTGATGGACAATTTGGGCAGTACTTGTCCATGGTACTGAACATAATTTTGGCTTCCGTTTTATGGCCAGTTTGAAGCTGATTATGACGTGCATATGATATCTATTTGGCATTGATATAATTTGTTTGTTTCTTTCACAAAAAAAAAAAAAAAAAAAAAAGCATATTATTCTATAGTTCCAGGTTTTGAGGTATTATTCTGAGTAAAATCTTCGAAAGTACTGATGAGATTTGAACAACATTAAAAATGTCTTCAGAGCCTAAGAACCTATTTTCAAATATGCAGCCATACAATATTTAGGTTCTGGGGGAAGAAAAAGAGTTAAAAAAATACACTCATGCTTGACTCCTTTTTGAGGTAGTTTGCACAGAGGAAGTTTTGAGCAGGTTGTACAGAGATCCAAAGTTTCACCCTCAGAGGTCAGATATGATTACAAGTTCAGATGTGATTATAAGTTCAGATATGACAGACATCACAAATTTCTGGGAAATCTTTAGTCAATACATTAGCTAGATGATGTCATTTTAATAACATCATGATAGCCATATAACGATTATGTTTAAATGTTAAATTTATATGAATAATTTAAATAGAGTTAATATAATAAAAGCTTTGAGCTCTTTTTAGTTGATGGAATAATTACACAGAAAGAGAGGGAAATTACAAGGAAAAGCAGCAAGGGTCAGTGAAAGCTGATTGTAACTAGTACTGTTGCCTTTGCTTTGTATGAAAGCTTCTTGTCTGTTTACTAATACAGAGCTCCCATTCATTTTTAATTTTAGTTTTAGATGAATTAGAACTATATAAGTAGACTCTGTGGGAACAACTTTTTTTCTTTTAGCAACAAAGCTAGATGAAGTCTTTATTCTTTAAATGACAGTAGCACGCATCAGGCTACGTGAACCGTTACAAAAATACATAAAAGCTAATACCAAATAATAGATTAACATAAAGTTAGTTTTTTGGTTCTTGGTGTCATTCTCATATTTTGCTAGATAGCAAGGGTATTGAGTAAGCGACCTTTGCAATTTGGGGAGTTATTATCTTGGAAGTAGAGCTATATTTCTCAGTTCTGCATGATTGCTGAGCAATTAAAGTGTCTTTAAAAAACATAGATTACATTTTCCTCTACAGAGTGCCAGTGTCTTCAAATATTACTATATTTTAGCCTCCACGGATATCCCAGCTATTAAATGTTCTTGACTGCTCAACTCAAGTAGTACATAGTTGTACACAGAGATGTTATATGAAAGAAATGAAAGAGAAGAAAGGAGGAAAGGAAGAGAGAAAGAGAGAACAAGAAAGAGATAAAGAATGAAAGAGAGTGAGTAAAGAGAGAGAGATGACTCTAGAATAACAGCATGCACTCTGCCAGAAACTGAGCTGTCTGATTTAAAGTTTCAAATTAGTGTTTTATCAGTATTAGTTGTAGCAAAAGCAAAGGTAAACTAGGGACAAGAAGGGACAAGAGAATACAATTGAAAGAGGTCACAAAACAGTTTGTAAAGCATAGACGTTAGGGGCATAAAGGTCAAGAAACAGGGCAGTCTAAAACCTGGCAGAGGAAAAAAGCTCAGGTCTACTGCATTGGGACTGGCAGACTTACATGGAGGCTTGTGGAGATCTACACCCGTAATGACAAGTTAAGTCACTTTCTGCTGTCGTCTTACGATGTGATAATCTAATAAGGTTTTGATGGTGTAAGGGTAATGTTTGTTCCCAAATCAGGCAGAGCTATATTGTAGTTTATGTTTTATAAAGATATTATACTTTAAATAGGGAACAGTGCTCTTCTATGACTAATTCTAAAGCAGTCTCACTGCTATATTAAACTTTCATATTTATAGGCTTTACATTGGGTAGCTTTGTCAATTCATACGATACTTTTGGAGATGAGCACAATACTTTATGAAGGAAAGATTAAACACAAGACTATTCATTTATGTGCTTTGGTTGTATAAACTAGAGGTGTGTCTTTCACAAAAGAAAACTATTAATTTTCATTATTTGTTAATATAACCCCTAACGTACGAGGAATCCCATCTGAGATACATCAGATTCCCTGAAGACTTTATAATCAAACTGGTGACTGGATGTGACAACAGAAAGATTCAAACAGTGAACAGGGGAATAGGACAATGGATTTCATTTTCCTGCAAGTTTTGTTCTCTCCCATCTTCACTCCTTTTGCATTATTATTACATTCCTATGGGTATATTCCATGTATTTGTTTTCTTCACTTTTCAAACTACTATTTTCCATAGTCTTCCTGTTTGGGGATTTGTCTGCTGGCTTGGCACCTTTCCTCCCTTGTTCAAGAAAAATTTAACATTTGTATTAAGACTCTCCTGGCTTTATTCTTTCTGCTTCTTTGTTCCAGATTCCTCATTCATCCTTCACCCCTAGATTATGTCTTTCATTCATCACCATTGTCATTCATTTGACCTGAACTTTCCTCCTACAAGGCTTTTTTCTGACCTTTGTTTGATAGATTTTTTTCTCATGAGCATCATAAAATTTCCACAGCATCACTTTTTTTTTGTTATTTCTCAAATGCCACACACATTATCTTATTTTCATTTTCTGACCATTGTGAGTGCCTTTAGTTTCTTATGTTCTCTGCGTGCTAGTTTGAAAACATCCATCTCTTCAGAACTTGTATGAAAAAACCTGAGTTCAATAAACTCTAAGGAGCCCAAAATTAGAAATCTTTGTTTTGTGAACATATTCATTAAAAGTTTGGAAATACTTTTATGATGAATATTACAAAGATAAAGATCATCAAATCTGGAATATTATTTCTGTATTTCATACCTACGTATTGGCTCATTCATTCATTTTGTGTTTGATATTTTCAACCTTGTTTCAAATAGCACTTTTCTGTTTTTGTATTCTTGTATACAACCTAGTGAATTTTCTATTTTACAAATATGTTTGATGTCTCAGTCTTTTTTTCTCTTTACAGCAGAGATGTTTAGCCTGAATAGTTAGAATACTATATAACAGAGGAGAGACAAAGTGTAGTGTAATCACCTTCAAAGCACATTACTAGATATTAAAAAAGGGCTCCAGGGAGAATTTGAAATACTGAAAAGTAAGGGTCATAAAAAAAAAATATTATTTGTTCTCTAATAAAAAGATTACTCAAACTGTATTGGGCTGTTGTTGGCTTGACGGAGAACAGCAGTCATTATATTCTTATTTAGTTGCACTGAGGACCAGCTTTCCTTTTCAAAAAATCCTGAAGATCTATTAGATGAACAGGGGTTATTTTACTTCACTCATTTTTCTTGAGTGTGAATTTCCTAACTTCAGTTATGAAGAGCATGAAGGGGATAAGAAAAAGGTCTTTCTGGTCAGAATCTAATTTATTTGCTCCTTTGGTGGAAACAGATGGAATTTTGTTTCCTTGCTGTTATTGTGAGTCAAGAATCAGAACAATGAGATTGGTGTGGGCCAGGATGTAGCAAAGAAATATGCTGACTCAGTACAGCAGAACAAATCGACTCAGAGAGTAATTATGACTTGTGCCTGATCTATTAATTATGGTCTATCATAATCCTCAGTGAATATTGTGATTTTAGTAAAAGCCTTAAGTGATCGAACCCAAGAAGTTCAAACTGAGTGATGGCAATCTGTACTTGACTCTCATTGTGGCTCTAGGAAGAAAAATTTGCAATATAAACCCCATATAAATCTATGAATACAGTATTAGAAATAGTGCTACTGTGCAAAAAAGCATCTGGAAATGGAATCTGTATTTCTGAACATGGGGACTTATAAATACTGCAAAAATAAAATGATTATCCAAAATCAGTTGACAATATCTTGCAACTTCAATATGACAATTAACTTCTTACTCATTTGAAAGAAAGTCTAATGAACTACTCCTGTTACTTTTTACACCACTATAGTCCACTGGCAGCAGTTCATAATTTGCATCATGGTAAGCTGATGAGAGAAGAATCTGGTTCACTGGGGGTTAAGTGAATAGATTGTCCAAAAGAAGGAATATAAACTAGAAATGCAGAAACAAAGCTTAGATTCAGCCTTATCGGGTTTCATCAGTTACCTGACAACGGAGCTGACAGCGTGATGGAAAAGATTCTGTATATTTCTGTACCTATCATTTATTGGGCAGTAGATGGGAGCACAGATTTTTGTGCAAGATGTATAGTCTTTAAAACATCTTTTTATCTGCATTGCTCATGCACTGGGGGAAAGGTTTTTAAATTCATAGACAATGCTTTGAAATGATAGCTCTATGCTACATTTCCCAGAACAGTAATAGTTACCGTTCTTGGACTTTGACCCCCTATCACAATTAGTAGCCTAAATTCTATCATTATTTCTTAAGTATTTTTTTGCCGAAGCATATGATTTTGATCTTCC
Organism: Podiceps cristatus; assembly: GCA_000699545.1. NCBI lineage: Eukaryota > Metazoa > Chordata > Aves > Podicipediformes > Podicipedidae > Podiceps > Podiceps cristatus. The sequence continues at coordinate 20,234 of KL269225.1, read as the reverse complement.
TGTGCCTCTGGTAATATTTTATAATCCCCCTGTTAAGTAAAAAAGTTGTGGGTTTTGTTTTGACAAAAAAAAAAATCCCCAAATTACACAAAGATATTTACATTATTTCCACAGCATTGACTTAAATAAATGCGAATTGTGATTAAATACAAAACAGTGCTTTTGACTAGAGCACCTGATGCACAACAGGTGTAAGTGTGCTGTAGAAAAATACTGGATGCAAGTATTTGCTCAGGTATCTGGTGTATGATGAAGGCTCAGATTTAAACATATGCACATATGAAGATCATGTGACCAATGCATCAGTCCTAGAATTTTTTAGCTTCATTTTAAAGAATCTGACAAGATTCAGCTCTTTTATAATTCAAATGATACTGCATTCTTTTTCTCACACCAGCATCAACACACCTTATGCATTATTAGAAGGCGTATCTTAATGTACCCAATCATCAGTAGAGTTCCTACTGCCGTGAGTTCAGATTCTGGCAGTTAAGTGCATTTACAAAAGCTAACAAAACATTAAAAGACTGCTATCTGTATAAATATTAAAGATACAAAGATATTATTCACATAAGCAATCATGTTCTTTGTGTATTTAGAAAAACAGTTTCCTTCCTTATATTCCACTGCACAATATTGTTCCCTACTTGTCTGCAGGTCTCCATCCTGAAGATGAAAGCCTTTGGAGCCACTTAATTAGGCCTTGATTCTCCACTGTTACAGAAAATAGGAGGTTGCCTAAAAACCCACACAAATGTTAATGTGAACAAAGTCAAATTTTGCATATTTAAAGTTTTTAGGAGCAGTATTTTGCATTTCATCCCTGTTTTTTCAGTTGTATCCATGTTACCTATTCTTTGATCTGGGTGGTTTAACAGTGAAGTCGAGTCTTACAGACACAGAGATCTCCTGGGTTTATTAGTTTATAGGAGCCAAACACTGCAAGGAATAGTTTTAAAGGCATTTAGGTATCTGGAGATGCGGATAGGCACCCAGCTTGAATTCTCAAAAGAGGCTTAGGTGCTTAGAAACACAAAGGGGAACAGTTGAAAGCAAGTAAGCAGGGAAACTAAGCACCTAGTCACCTTAGAAAACATGGTCCTATGTACACAAGATTAACTGCTAGGATGAGTACTGTACGGAGACTCTGAGTATGTCCTATGCCTATCAGAATCAAATGGATCTTATAAGGGTTCAGGTCTGTTAAAATGCAATGTGCCCTATATTCGTATAACACTATAGCAGGAGATAGACTGCTGTGTGTATGGTATTCTTAGGAAAGAGGAATAAGCCAATCAAGGGGGAAAAAAGGTAAAATGACTGAAAGAGTAAAGTAAAGCATCCGAGGGAAAATACATTTTTTTCATTCTATTTTTCTGTTTTTCAAATCAAACATTCTGCATGAAAAGATAGGTAAGAAATGTGAGTTATGACACGCAGACACTGTTAAATTAATTAAAATGTTTTTAGAAACTGGGCGCAAAATTATAAAACAGTGTCAGGTAGGAGATTTCATTTTTTTCAAAGAAACATCCAACCTGAGGATTTATTGGATTCAGTAGGTCTCATATTTAGCTTATATACAGTAAATCTGTTAAGATGCTGATGTGTGGTAAGAAAAGGTAAACCGTAAGTCTCAATTTTGACCACTGCAAATTCATCCCCTTCTCTGGTGTGCTGGCAAATATTTTTTATTTTGTCTCTGATTTTTTTATGTATGTTGCTTCTAGACTTAAGTGGGAGGTTTGAGAAGTACTTTGCTGCATTTGCTTTTTCTTTTTTTTTGCAGTAATATGAGCTTTGTAAGTATGGTCTATACCTCTGCTAGTTGATTTTTACTTTAATCTGTGTTCCTAAATGAAACGTCTTTCAAAGACATTTATTTGTTTTTTCCTGATTCTTTGTATAAAAAGTTATTTTCTTGAAGTAAGCATGCTGTATCACAGTTCTTTCTCTTTGAGGAGACATTGTGATTTGTGAGGTGACTCTTAACCAGATGGTGTCTAGCTCAGTTTTATACTGACTACTACTTGCACTAGAGCTTCATATCAAAAATTAGCATAGGAAGCAGAACTCCCGATATTAAGAACACTTGTATATTCTTTTTTTTTTTTTTTTTTTCCAAATATGGTCTAATACAGAATAATACGAATGTGAAAATAAAAATCTCATAAAATCTATATCTGCATAAATAAATTTGTCTGTTTGATTATTGAAGACTCAGTTTCCTTTAATAGACAAAATGTTTTCTAGTATAACAGACAATATAAACTTACATAAACTTCTAGGAATTTATTTAATTAGTCTGAGTACTTTGGTAAATTAAAATGAAGTAAGTTTTTTCCACTACAATTTTAAATCACCTTGGATAAAAAAGTAACTGTGAAACTTCATAAAGGTGTTTATAATGATCTAATTTTAAGATAATACTTTAACATGCTTTGATTAATTATTATTTTGGAAAAAAATTATTTTGAGGCCAAACCTCAACTTTCTTCAAATGTGTATCCAGAGACATGGGGTTTTTTTTGCATTGTACTGGCAGATTCTCAGATTATTTTGGCTGATACACAGGGAACAGTCTTTCAAGTTATCATTTGCAAGCTTGGCCATCCAGGCACTCCTTGTAAATGGCTGAGAGTCAGACTGTGAGGTTGTGAAGGATGTAATGTAATGTTGTGTAATAGCTCGCAGTCTGAAAGCGTCTGCTACATCCTAACTCGTCACTTCTTTCAGTAAATCAATCAAAAGAGTTTTCTGTATGAGAGGATCTGTAATGTGAGTGGGATCTTTTAACTTTTCACTGTTGATGCTGTTCGTCTTCCCCCTTTTTTATAGCCCAAAAGAGGAATTTTATTACTGTGTTAGTAGCCTTACTTTCAGTTTCTGCAACTTCCATCTCTCCCACTTGCAGCCAGTTAACAATTCCCTGAGCATCCTTATCAGCTATGGACAGCAACTACTGCACTGTGCAGGGTTGCTTAGGAACAAAATTGATGCTCTTTGACACAGTGGATTACAGCTGCAACATGCTGCTCCCCAAACTCTCCTGCTTCCCACAGAGGAATGAAAAGCAGGGAAGTTGAAGATGCTTTCCAGATCTGACTGTGAAGAGGATATATTCCTTCTTTTTTCTTTTAGGATATCTAATCACTTCATTGTTGGTAAATAGCAGGTTAAGAATTGTGGCCTTTCTATTCAAAGTACAAAAGTACCAAAAATCTTTAGTAACAACTGTTTTTAACAGCAATTTTGTGATTTAAATGCCATGCTATTTTCTATCGTGTAGAACTGAGAATTTTTAGCTTTTCTAAGCTTTTTGGTTGGCTTTGGTTATTGATGCCGATTGTTCACATCAGTTGATCAAATCCTTGTTGAGACATGGATATGAAGGACTAGGGACAAGCAGAACTAGACAGTATATACACCTATTCTCATACACCTAATGAGAGCCAGATAAGGTATTAGCTATTATTAGGTACAACTATTTCTTGTGTTTATTTGATATGCATTTATATAAAATGAAACTTTGAATATTTGCATTGTAAACTCTACAGTGATCAAGCATTTAGTTAGTATTTACCTTTTCGTCACCTGGATGGAAAACTTCAAAGACTACAGATTGAAGATTCCCTGCAGACAGATGGTTTAGAGTAAATCTATCCACAGACTAACTTAATGATTTGGCAAGCTCAGTATTAGTTATTTTCCAAGTGAAAGGGAAGCTCAAGTTTTATCCGATTTGCTTCTGAACACAGTAATCAACCTACAGGATGTTAATCTGTGTGAAAAGATTCTGAATTTTAGAGGTAAATGTTACGAAGGAAGATCCTTGCAAATAATATGTGTAATATGTGATACATATACTATCCTTCTCGGACTATGTGCTACTTCTGGCACCTCTCTCCCTTCACCCCATGTCAGTCAGATCATTGCAGAAACAGTAGCTGCTGAAAGACTGCAACCATTATCATTCATTTAACCTACAGTTTCTTTCCTTCCAAGGCCAGAACTTTTGAAATTTAATGCATTAAATCATTCATGGGAGAAGCAATGTTGCTAGTCATGCCAGTGAGTCCTTCAGCACCGTTCAGCCTCTCGCCGTACCGGCGGAGCCCTGACAGCCTCTCTCCTCCTCTGGGGACATTTCCACCTGCAAACTACAGGTGATGCTGACTAGTTGTGTCTGGCAGATGCAACCAGTGATTTTTAAATACAGACATCTTTGTACAGCAGTGCACACGTGTGAGATAAAAATCTAGTTGAGCGAGATAGGAACCATTTTTGTCTGAAGACAGAAAAGAGAGTGCCTGGAAGTGAACTGCACAAATCCCTTTGGATGCAACTGGGTTCTCCTGGCCACTGTCTGCCCCTAGCCCTTTTCACACCATAAGTACAGCATGATGTTTGCCAGGCAGTGATCCACATAGCGGATTTACAGTGGATTTGGCCATACACTAGGAAAATGGTTGTGGGTTTTGCAGCAATGTTCCGGAAGGTATGTGAGCTTTCCCTATTGCTCTATGTTGCCACCGCATTTAGTGTGCACTGTTTGCTACATCTTTGCAAACAAATTAAATAAATACAGAGAAAAGTGCTAGATGATGTGGAATACTGGACAGGACAATGGTTTGAACTACGGATTTGGATCCATATAAGAGGATTTGAAAAGTACTCATATCAAAAGGCTGAAAACAAGTTGGTTCATTTCTTCAGTGTCAGTGGTGTATCACCTGCCTTAATATACTTTCTGATACCTATTTTCCACCTCACTAGCTATACTCAGAAGTTCCTTTGTTTTCAAAGCAAACAAAACCAAATACAGCAGAAGGGTTTCCTTAAATAAGCCTTTCATGCTATCTGTATACGGTTCTTTTCCCAGTCCCTATGTTTGTGTGCTAGGATATAGCTAAAGAATTTATAGATTGTATCTTAGGTGTGGGGGTTTTTAAAAGAGACAGTCAGGACATACAACTTTTTCAAAGGAGACAAGTAGGACATCCTTTTTTAAAAGGAGACAATCAGGACATACTGTACAATAGAACTATTATAGAAGAGTCTGGAGGTGGAATTCAAACTTATTTCTCTGCCAGTTGCTTACCATCTCTGGGAGGTATTTATAAGCCCTAACTTGCTCCTCCAAAAGTTAAAGCCTTCCGAACTAGTCATCCTTGTCTTACTTAGGAGGTAATGAAAAGAAGCAGGCATCTGGAGGTGCTCATTCCTCTGCACTGAGTATAAATGAAATTTATTATGATTAGCAGGGACATAAATATTTAAATACCAAGTGAAATGGATGAGAGAAACGCCAACCTCCGTGTCTAGCTGGTTTGGTCTAGCCTTCTTGTTTCCAGTTATATAACTCTGAAAGGCCCATAACATATTCTTTTCAAAGATCATAGCTTGGGATTTGATGAGAATTTCCACTTCATCAAAAAGGCAGTGTATCTGCTACATTTAAACTAAAAATATTCTTGTTTTGTGTAACCCTCAAGGCCACTTCAGTGCTTTTGTCATTTTTTTTTTGCCTTTTCAAAAAACACAAAAAATAAAAAAAAAGAAGAAAAAGGAAAAAAAAGCTTTAATGTTTCTGTTGATTTAGAAAAAGCCTCTAGAAACCTGAAAGAACCATTTAAGCAAGATTCCCATGTATTTTCTGCAGGAAAGAAGTCATTCTTCAAATACCAATGCTTTTGAATTAAGATATGGAGAGCTTGAAAACCGTTAACTTCAGAGGGTTGTAAACTATTCCTGTTCTTCTGAATGGGAAACCTAAAGACTGATACACATGTTGGTCTTGTAACTGTTTCCCCACTGTCCATTTTTAAAGTTCCCCAGTGGAGAGGTGTCAGGCATATTCCCCCATGACATTATTCTAGAATCTTCCAGGAGGTGTCGGAGCTCTATACTGCAGTTAGGCATTGCCAATGCATAGCTCTGAAGCAGAATGAAAATCTTAAGAGACACACTAAAATAAATCTTAGCAGGGATAGTTTCCTCATTGCAGTATTCATTTTCATATTTAATTCAATTTTTAAAATACCATTTTCTTTAAAGCTGCCTCCAGACTGGAGTGCTGCAGAAGCTTGAGGGCCACAAAAGGATTATGGTCAAAACTGCTTCAGAGTTTATGTCTTTTTCATTTACCTTCTGAACTTTGTTCACTTCTCTGCAAATCATACAGATCTCTCTGGTGAGGAAATTCTGTAATTTGGTATGAAATCCTGTTATCAACGATTTGGTTTAACGCATTTTAGTTTGTCTTCATGTTCTGCTTTTCCAGAGCAGCAAATCTCAAATTTGCCAGCTAGTACAGTTCCATACTAGTGTGAAATAACCACGTTTCCTTCAGTATGTTTCTCTTTTGTGTAAGGTTTCATGAAATTATGTTCCTTTATGCATTAAATGGCATATTAAACTTTTTTTTTTGGTGGAAAAATATGAATAAACTGCAGAAGAAATAATATTTCCTCTTTCTTATTCTCAACTGAACAGCTTTGTTGTAAACTTCCAAAGAAGTTCTAAAGTAAAAGTGCTATCTGGCACCACTGCACCATTACAGAAAGTTTGCTTCTCCTTTGAGTTCATAATTTGGGGAAATTAATTTTGATTTAATTATGTTAAAAAAAATCAGTGCTCCTCACATTTGCTGTTCAAGTAAATGCTTTTTACAAGCTTGAAGAGTGATGATGTTGATGGGAGAGGATATAGGCTCTTTCTTAAGCTTCTTGCTTAATTTTAAGTTGCCCTTGGATCAAGTCTTTGTATGAAGATGAGTTTATTTACATACTTCTGAGACTTCAAGTAATGTTTTTAATATGCCAACCACTTTTCCACTGTCTTAAGAAACAAACAGAACAGGAACCCATGCAACATGTCTGCAGAGAAATTATTTACCTAACTTGTTTCCTAGAAGGAAATAGATGAAGACAGATGATGTTAGAAATACGAAAATCTGGTCCTTCAAGAGAGCAGCCTGATAGTGACTGGTGTTCTGCACCAGGGTGGGGTGGTGTGGTGTGATGTGAGGTGAGGTGAGAGAGAGATGCTGCAGGATTCTTTCTGGAACTCAGCAAGAAAGGCCCAACAACAAATGACTTGACAAAATGGCTGTTTTAATAAGGTAAAGTAAAAAGAGGAATATAGCTAGCTAGTAAATCTTATATCCTTTCAGATGCTGGGAACCAGGCACTGACGTTGCATTGAATGGATTTTCCCAGGGCATGCGGCACAGACCATGTCTGTGGAGAAGATCCTCCTTTTTGGTGCCTTGTGCTATTGTATAATATACTTATAAATAGTAATAACAACTCTATTCATAAATAACTCTATTCATAAAGGATGTTCTCCTGAGAACTTCTTGCTGCACTTCTAGATGAAGGCAAGGCCACACAGGTGGCATAATCACTGGTACTGAGCTGCTCGCAGGCTCCTCTGTTACAATGGTCTGGTCAGGTCTATCTTGCGGACAAGGTATTTGTGCAGCCCAGAACAGCCTGGAAAATATAATTTATGAATTTCCTCTTCCCAAAAATCTATGAATGAAAACCACTTATTCTTTATTAGTTTTTGTTTAGAAATGTGGAAAAGAAATTTGAAATGAAACGACACCGTTGGGTTGTTTGATCTGAATTGTTTTGGGGATTTCAGTTCAAAGCAATTTGAACTTTTCATGCATACATAGAATGGAGAATATCTTTAAGAAACAGTGCTGTGAGAGAACATGCAGACAGAGCTGCTGCAGGGCGAGGCTGCAGGGCAGAGAGCGGCTGCAGGAGGGGCCCAGCCCTTCCTCCCGCGGCAGGACCGGCGACAGGGCTGCCTGCAAAGGGGGGCCCAGGAGGGGGCTGAGCTGCAGGAGGCGGTGAGAAGGCTGCGTCGCCTCAGGGAGGCCGAGGAGGAGTTAGAGAGCTGGTTCCATGTGCCATCGGCAGTGGGCCCACAGCCCATGGCCAAATAGCCAAAAGCTCCCCCACTGGCACACACAGAAGGGAAAGGGGCTGATAATGCAAAAGAATTGAAGCTTGCAACAGTGAGGACCAGCAGGAGGAGGAGACTTCCCCTAAGCCTGAGGTGCCCTTGCAGAACCGCTTCTCCGCTCTACAGACCGAAGAGGAAAGACCCCTCACACCAGGAGAGACGCTGGAGCTGAGTAAGGCAGCCCGACCTGCTCCCTGTGTAACAACCAGCACAGCTAAGTGATAGTAGTAGGCGACTCTCTTCTGAGAGGTACAGAGACACCCATTTGCTGACCTGATGCACTCTTCAGAGGGGTGTGCTGCTTACCGGGGGCTTGTATCAGGGGTGCACCGAGAAACTACCAAGCCTTGTACAGCCCACTGGCTATTAAGCACTGCTGTTTCCACTGGGCACCAGTGATACAGCCAGGAGCCGTCTGAGGAGTATTAAGAAGGATAAGGGTGGTAAGGGACTCTGGAGCACAGGTAGTTTTTTCATCAGTCCTCCTGATCAAAGAACGGGTTTGAAAGAGCCCATCAAATCTGGTGAATCAGCAAATGGTTACAGGACTGGTGCCACAGCCAGAGGTTTGGCTACTTAGGCCATGGGGCTCGCTTTGAGAAACCTGGTCTGCTGGGGGCTGATGGGGTCCATCTGTCAGAGCAGGGGAAGAACATCTTTGGTTATAGGCTTGCCAAGCTGGTGAGGAGGGCTTTAAACTAAAGGTGCGAGGGCAGGGGAACCTCAGTCCATCCCTCTCCTACCAGTTTGTTGCCAGTGCCAGCAACAGAGGCCCGGAGCCTGGAGAAGGATCAGAGGTCAGCAGGAGAGCCCCTGTAGAGCAGCACAAAGGAATCCCCGCCACTCCAGCCAGTAAGTCAGCTTCATCGGGGCCTAACCTGGATGCCTCCATGCAAACGTGTAGCATGGGGAATAAACAAGAGGAGTTAGAGATGTGCACACACCTGCAGGGCTTTGATCTTATTGGCATCACAAAGACGTGGTGGGATGGCTCCTATGACAGGAGTGTTGGAATGGAAGGATACGGGTTCTTTAGGAAGGGCTGGCAGGGGAGACGAGGAGGGACTGTTGCCCTCTATGTCAATGACCAGCTGGAGTGCAGGGAGCTCTGCCCGGGGGCGGATGAGGAGCCCATGGAGAGCTTATGGGTCAGGATTAAAGGGAGGGCAGGGTGTCCAGTGACATTACAGTGGGAGTCTGCTTCAGGGCACCCA
>JMFS01058036.1:0-13237 GCA_000699545.1 Podiceps cristatus | reverse complement strand
CCTTTCTATGATTCTATGAATCTATGAAAAGAGGGATTGATTTAAATTGAATGATTTTTGATTGGATATTGGGAAAAATTTCTTCACCAAAAGCATTATCAACCACTGGAACAGGCTGCCTGGGAAAGTGGTTGAGACACCATCTCTGGAGGTGTTTAAAAGACGTGTAGATGTGGTGCTTAGGGACATGGTTTAGTGGTGGACTTAGCAGTGTTAGGTTTATGGTTGGATTTGATGATCTTAAAGGTCTTTTCCAACCTAAATGATTTTATAATTCTATGATTCTGTGAAATTGATGCCTTACTCCATGTTAGTAAACTCTTGACCTTTCGGAATAAGATCACCAAGGACCTGCCTGACCTGACCAGCCTAGTGGCCTTCTATGATGGAGTGACATCAGTGGACAAGGGAAGAGCTACGGATGTCATCTATCTGGACTTCTGTAAGGCCTTTGACATAGTCCTACACAACATCCTTCTCTCTAAATTGGAGAGATACAAATTTGATGAGTGGACTAGATGAGGAATTGGTTGGATGGTCCCATCAAGAGGGTAGCGGTCAACGGCTCAATACCCAGGTGGAGATCAGTGATGAGTGGTGTCCCTCAGGGGTCCATATTGGGACCAATACTCTTTAACATCTTTATCAATGACATAGACACTGGGGTTGAGTGCACTCTCAGCAAGTTTGCAGATGGTACTAAGATGAATGGTGTTGTTGACACAACTGAGGGATGGGATCCATCCAGAGGGACCTGGACAAGCTCAAGAAGTGGGCCTGTGTGAACTTCATGAGGTTCAACAAGGCCAAGTGCAACCCTGCAACCCCTGACATCAACACAGGCTGGGGGATGAAGGGATTGAGAGCAGTCCTGCCAAGAAGGAATTGTGGATGTTGTTGGATGAAAAGCTGGATATGAGCCAGCAATGTGGGCTCACAGCCTAGAAGGCCAACTGTATCCTGGCCATCACCAGCAGTGTGGCCAGCATGTTGAGGGAGGTGATTCTGCCCCTCTGCTCTGCTCTGATGAGACCCCATCTGGAGTCCTGCATCCAGCGCTGGGGCCTCAGCACGAGACAGACATGAAGCAGGTCCAGAGAAGGGCCACAAACCCTCATTCCACATGTGCTAGAGAATGTATTTTACCTGCATAGGCTACTGAAGTTCATTTTCTTTTTTCAGAGCAAACTCCATTCAGGCTATGAAATGGACTTACTGTATTGTGAAGGTTAGCATAAGGACTGCATTCTTTCTGAAGGCAAAGGACTGCAGACCAAGCAGGCATGAGAGAGTTCAGTGCATGCCAACATCCTCTATCCAGATTTTCTCTTTTGTAGGCTGATTTGCACCATGTTGTCTGTAACTCACTTAGAAACTCCTCAGTGCACTGTCCTATACTTGCTCAGTTTTCCACAGAACCAAACTCAGATTCATTCTGCATCTCCCATTGGAAATTTTGTGCCCAGTAGATGGTTAAATACATATAAAAAATAAAAGGCCTGAAGCAGTAAAACCATCAAGGTATTTGTTCATGGAATAGCAAGTGTGCAGTATTAAGTGTTGTCCCACTGATGTCAAAATCCACTCTTGAAGGGATCCTTCTAGCAGGAGGATTAAGAATCCCTTAAAAACCCATTTCACATTCTGTACCCAGTGTAAGACCTTAATGGTCCTGACCAGCCCCACTTGGGGCACCCACCCCACCCCAGGGGGCCCATTTATAGGCTCAGACTGGACAACCAGGTCTTCTCTGGATGGGTGTTGAATCTATGCCATGGGTCGCTAATCTCCAGCCCTGTCTCTTGGTGGACTCCTCAAACCCACATCTCAGCCCCAATTCCTTCTCCCCATTGCCTTGCCATGCCATGGATGCTGCAGGCCTCAGTTCTGCCCTGGGTCAGATCCATGGGGATGGGCATGATCTGTGTTGGGCAGCGTCTGTCTCACCCCTTCGTGTGGCAGCTCCTCACTCCATACTCCCTAACACTTATTTTCCATGCCAGGATTGATGACAATAATACCAGGGAGTGTAAATTCTAGTAGTGGCTTGGGTACTACCTCCACAGAAACATTTTGAATTTATAGCCATTACTGGAAATTTGGTATCATCATGTGTCCAATAGCATTGATTAAACCATATTTTAATAAATAGATAACTTAAGATGAGCTCCTGAAGGTGGTTCTTGTTTGCCTCAAGCCTTATACATCTTCCCTAACCCTACAATAGTTCCCAGTTTCTTTTCTGGTTGATTATAATGTGATTATTATTACCATTTTAATATTTCTCTTAAAAAAATCTTCTTAATTAAGAATTTCTTAACACTGAAGTATTTCTTTATGTCCCTATAGACATTAAGGGCTCCCTTTAACAATTTTGCTGACTTCTCTAAAAACTTGAAAGGAAAACCTTTAGGACTTTGATTGCTTAGCAAAAGACATATTTAGATCCAGTGAACACTGTACATAGACAACCCAACTAGAAAAAATAATGCTGGCAATATGAAATGGCTATTTTCTCCCTACAGATGCATAATGCTATACATGTTAAATATATACTTGTGGTCAAATGACAAAACTGAAACTTCACTAGCAGGAGCCCAAACACCGGAAAACAAATGGCAATGAGCCAACATATTTATAATGAAAACTGTGTGTTATTCCAATCCTGGATTCAAGATAATGATCATGAAATCATGATCATTGCTGGGCATGAGCCAGCAATGTGCGCTCACAGCCCAGAGGCCAGTGGTACCCTGGGCTGCACCCGAAGCAGCGTGGGCAGCAGGTTGAGGGAGGGGATTCTGCCCTAGATAGTTTTCATAGCGCCAGCAGACAGTAGTGTCTGAGGAGGACACTACAATCAGTTCATTCGAATTTATTGACTTCATAGACTCATTCATCTTAAAAATATATGAAATACTAAACAAAACTGAAGAGGCCTATGACCAAGAAGTCATAGTGTACTTTGAGAACCTCCTAGTAGATGATTACTGTTGGGGGTGAGGATAACCATACTGTTTTGCACAAGAACACTTGATATGAACAAGGGGCAAAAAAAATGCAAGGGAATGCCTGTTCAATAGAATAGTCTTCCCTTCATTATTTTATTTCTTTTCCAGGTCTGCTATGTGTTTGCATGGCAGTTTGGGATGCAGAACCAGTATTTTATCACCAGGAGGCGTTCCCTGATGCCAGGAAATCTTTCTGCTAGGCATTTTCAGCCAGTTTACCCTCATGCCATCTTCATATGATTATATTTATTGTTGTACAATTTACAAGCATTCCTGTTCCACAGATCTCTTTATCTGCATAGATGCTGACTTATTAAAGACAGTTAACCTATCCAGAATACTGACATGTGTGAACATGGTTGGTTTTCCCCACAATTTAGTTGTTCAGATTATGTATCCTAACATAGTGATTTTATTCAACAAAACCAAAAATAGATTCATCAATATTAAAACATGCAAATTATATCTCTTCAATAAAACATTCTCATTTGACTTTACAATGCATATCCAACCCTGCTTTCTAGGAAGGAAGATTCTTTAGACAACATCTTGTTTTGTTATGAACTACGCAAATGCTAACCTGTCTTTCTTCCCAGTAAAAGACTACAACTTTCTATTTCCATGCCTAAATCAGCCTTTTCAATTTTAAGATTAAGTGCATTGATCATATGAATACCCCTGTCGGAAAAGCATCACTACCCTGCAATTTTTCAAATAGGTATAGAATAAGTGTTTATTGTATCTTTGTATCCATATTTCCTAAGCAGAGTGATGTAGATTTTTTTAAAAAATGAAGCAAAAAGCTTCCCATTGTATTCTTTTATTCTGCAGACAGACCCATCATATGTTGAACTGTCTAATATTATAACAAAGGGTCATGGAAAGAGGAGATAAGGCCTTGCTTGAGGAGTCAAAGCTATTTATTACCCTAACTCCAAGGAAAAACAACTCTTTTCAAGAGGTTTCGTTTGGTTGGTTGGTTGTTTTTGTTAAACTTCTGCAGTGGATTCTGTAGTTCTATCTTGCAAATATCTTCTTTTTAAATCACATAAATCAATGACCAAGTTAACTATCTTGCCTATTATTTTTTGTATTTTCTGTTCTCTGTTAATGGAATAAACAAACTGAAGAGTTAGCAGAAAAAGGGGGGTGAAAAGGTGTGAATGGAAAAAAAATACCCTGTTTGTATAGGTAAATAAAATTAGCTGGATTATAGGTATTTCAAGAGTTGCTGATTGTTGCTATCTAAAGTCAGACCTGCAGGCTAATGTGACCAAATAACTCTATCTGGGGATATGTTATTACACTAGATGTATAAGTATCTGTACTCTGCCAGATGCTGGGAGGTAGAAGGTGTTAGGGGTTGCTGAAGTACGTAATCTGGTACAGGCCAGGTTGCTGCAGCTCCATGGCCCCAGGTCTAACCAGATGTGAGGCTGGGCACTTATTTGCAGTAGGCGCACACCCCCAAGCACACTTGAGCAACACATATATATGTATATATACAGCCAGCCAAAAGATGAGCATATACAGACACACTAAGTGCTCAAGAAAAATCAGCATCAAAAGCAGTATGCTGTTCCCCTTGGTGGTTAACCAGGATGAAGGTCCATTAGTAGAAAATGTTTAAGAGATAGATATGCAGTATGTAACCCTCCAGTACCTGGCCCAAGACTCTCAGTCTAGACAGTGGCTGCCCCTGGAATCCTGGTGTCCCCAGCTGCTGGCATCTGGTCACCCCCCAAGGCTGCAGCCCCACTCCCGTTGCTGGTACGAACCCCCCTTGCTCACATATGGAAGTGCACACCCAGAAAGTGCACACACACAGACATGCCTTGCTTAGGGTCCCTCCAGCAACTGGCCTCAGACACTGAATCTACCCAACAGGTGCTCACAGATCCCCCAGCCTCCTGTTGCCTCATGCGTGACAAAACACACCTGCAACGGGTTTCTCAGCCAGCCTCCAGACCCCACAGTGTCCCCAGTAGCTGGCTTGGACACCCTGGTTCCTCCAGTAGCCATCTCACAGACTCTGCTGCCTACCTGGCTTCCCAGGCCATTTGCCCTGCTCACTGTCAAGTCTGGCTTGGCTTATGCCAGTGATAACACACTGGTATATTAGCAATAACCACACAGTATGCACATGACCCTGCACCCTCAGTTGCTGGCACCCCATTCACACAGGCCCCTTCTGATCTGTGGTCCACATTCAGTGCCTGGCGCTTACACCTCCATGCACAGAAAAGAGAATACTTTCCGTTACCCAACAAAATAGTCAGAAATGGATTTCAATGAGAAGACGGAGCAGACTGCGCTGGCCAGGCACAGGGCACGGCCAGACCTGCATAGTGACCAGCAGCCTCTTTACATGCAACCAACACTTAGGCCTTTATCCCTCTATTTTACCACGCTTACTCCTCACAAAATCACCTTGATTCTTTCTTTTCCTACCTATGGCCTTCCCCTAAGCATCTCCTGACAAATTTTCCGTAATCCCAAAGTGCTGTTCCCTGCATCCCATAGTAAATCCTGTACTGCAGTAGGTAGCACGCTTCTCAGGCAGAGAGGTGACGGGGTTGACAGGGTGACTTTCTGATGCCACCCCTGAGCAGTGGGGCTGACACTACCCTGGGGCAAGGGCTCAGGCCTCTCATGAGGCTGTTGGGTCACCCCACCTGCCAGTGCCATGCTGGGCTCCTCTGGCTGGCTGGAGATAAGTCTTTAGTCCCATATAACTTAACAAAAGTCATTTCAACACGAAATTGTACTGAAACATAAAGAGGGAACATCTCTCTCTCATGAAAGGCTGTTATCTTGTCCTTATTAGATAGTAAATAAGTAGAAGCAATAGTAAATACCTATAGTTAACTTATTTACTATTAAAAATACTTTTAGTTAAGTTTCAGTTGGAGCTCTGCTTATTACCTACTACCAAAGAATGTACCAGAAAGAATGCATCATCTAATTGAAGTCTGTAAACTCAGATTGCCTTAAGAAGCTATTAGCTCCTTCAAGGGAAATGATAGATTTGTACCAAACTAGGGTAATCACTGAAGATAAATGAAAAATTCAAGGAACCTAAACAACTTGTCTTAGAATAAAATGAACTGCCCTCCTCACTGACAGCAGACAGAAGATAGATAGTGATCCATGCTGAAGTTATTAGCATACAGTCTAACTTAAAATTTAGCAGCGTGAATCCTATCCGGAGTCTAAGTCCCTCCAACAGAAGGAAGAACTTTCTAAGAATGTTGACTTTTCTACTTCAGTGGTGGAAAAAAATGCCTAAGACTCCAGTTTTTAAGTAGTAATATTATCTTTTCTTAAAAAGTGACAAAGGTAAAGCTACTTATTGCCTCCACTTACATGGGTTATGATTATATATTGGCAACAAATACTTCTGTTCTGACAAAGCTCAACATGTTGTTTAGTCATTTTGCAGTATTTATTTAGTTGCTGTTTTTTTTTTTTTTTTTTTTTTGCTATATATTTAAATTTTAATATATTGCCTTAAACTTGTTCTGAAGGTCTAGATGGGAAAAAATACTACTAATAAGGAAAATAGCTGGATCTTTTTAATAACAGAAACTTGGTTTGTCAATCAATATGGGTTTTTTGAAGAGAGAAGAGTTTCATTTCAAAATAAAGCATAATTAATTAAATTAAGTGGGTTGTTTTAATTTTTTTGAATAACCAGCTTTACAAAAATCAGTTAGGTAGGCAGTTTATTCTTTTCCTTATCCTATACCAGCATACATATTTTACTTAATGATTTCCATCAATTACTTACAGGCAAACGTCAAAAAAAAAAGAGAATTTTTTTTTTCAATATAATTATTGTGGTTTTATCATTGTTTTTTCTTACTATAAATATGTATCACCTTCTCCTGACCAACTCGTTCACAGAGTTCATCTCAAACTTCTTCCAGCTTTTTAAGTGTCATTTTGCATGATAAATCTGTGTGTAACCTTGCACTATGTATTTCAACAAGTACTTGCTTTTAAAAGATTTAGTTTTTCATCATCTACATGAGAGCAAACATGAATGGATGGGAGGAATGATGGAAAACATATTTCAGCTTTACAGTTATAGCATACCTGTATGTGAATGCCCTCAATACAAAAGCAACATTCATCTTCTTCCCCACCACACCATCATCGTTTTTACTTTTATGAGCAGCAACATAATCATGTTTAGAAAAGTGAAAAGTAAACCCCTAAGCCATAAAACTGGTTTTGGAGACGATAGCCTAAAAATCAAACTGTCCTACATATTGCTATCAGATTTAATCTTCGGCAGATTTATACCCATGCATTCTTCATATAGAGGTAGTCATACTCCTTCTATCCAGAAGGATGCAGTTTTAATCTAATTAAGTGATAGTTTGATAGCTATTTACTGCATCTAAATATATAGACATGTTCTTCCAAAGAGTCATATTGTTCCACAAGCTGCATATGTTATTACCACTGTTAAACTGGCAAGACAAAAAGTATGTATTTCCATGGAATACAGGAAAAAGAACCCTCTGCTGTGTTGTTGTGAAATACACAATCTAAACCCATTTTTATTTCCCCCATATCTCTTAAATTCAATTTTTAGAGAAATCCTTAAACAAGCAGTTTAACAGGAAAATTAACAATTCCAGAGTCTGTGACTTTTACAGTTATACATTAGCTACCATAATAGCTAAAAAGTGGCCAAAATCAAAAGTAACAAAAGAAGATTTGGATATGGAAGTGAACTATTACAACTGACCACCTGTGAAAACAAGTTATAGATTTGTGATTTTCAGGTTCCACAAAGCGTTGCACGTACTTAGCATTGGTAGTCTGAGAGATGAAGAAAGATCCATCTCAAAGGGAGCTCACAGAATCTTACCTGATGAGGGGAATGACAAATGAGGGGAAGAGTTGGTGGCCCTCAAGTCTTTGAATAATAACTGTGAATATCAAATCAAGCTGGATTTTTTTTTTTTTTGTCTGCTCACAGACATTCTGCCAACGGAGAAAAAGCCAAGTGCATCTGATAAGGCCGTCACCAAGCTGTCTGAATCTGCACAATGCAGTGCTGTCTCTAGCAGCCACCAGCAACACCCTATCCCTGGGGCAGGATTGCCCTTACTTCTAAGGATATGATGTTTTGATGCAGCAGCCTAAAGGAGAGCTTTGAGCTAGGTGAAGATCCTAAGGAGCCCATAAGCATGGCAGAAATCTTCAAGTTTGCATGTATTGCTTTCTTTGAAGTTAACCTATTTATATACCACCATTCTTAAAAGCTAGTACAAGAAAATACCACTTACAGCAAGTTAGTGCCAGCCATAGAAACAGTCTGTTACCTCTGCCTCTTTCTCTCACAGGATCTGGTACTAGCTGCTTCAAGAAGATGTCCAAGAACCTTTGCTGTAGATACGATAACCAAACAAGAAGGGAAACTGCTCCCTCATCCATCTTTGAAGGGTCATCTCCAATTTACTTTACCTTTGTCATAAGGGTCAAGATAGTTTCCACTGAGAGCAGTGCATATAGCTCCATGCAGTTTTAGGCAGATTGTACTGAGGCACCAGTATGGTGCCTCACATTACAGTCCATGGTGGGAAGAGCGCCTTTGTCCAAATTAGATCCAACTTTGAATTCAGAGATTCAGATTGATTTTTGCTATAAGGACCCTCAAAATCTTATGTCACATAGAATCATAGAATCGTTTAGGTTAGAAAAGATCTTCACGATCATCGTGTCCAACTATTAATCTAACACTGCCAAGTCCACCACTAAACCATGTTCCTAAGTGCCACATCTACAAGTGTTTATAAATACCTCCAGGGATGGTGACTCGACCACTTCACTGGGCAGCCTGTTCTAGTGCTTGACAACCCTTTCAGTGAAAAACTGTTTCCTAATATCCAATTTAAACCTCCCGTGGTGCAACTTGAGGCCATTTCTTCGTGCCCTATCACCTGTTACTTGGGAGAAGAGATTGACGTCCACCTTGCTACAACCTCCTTTCAGGTAGTTGTGGAGAATTATAAGGTCTCCCTGGAGCCTCCTTTTCTCCGGGCTAAACACCCCCAGCTCCCTCAGCCGCTCCTCACAGGACTTGTGCTCTAGACCCTTCACCAGCTTTGTTGCCCTTCTCTGGACACGCTCCAGCACCTCAACGTCCTTCTTCTTGTGAGGGGCCCAAAACTGAACACAGTATTCAAGGTGCAGCCTCACCAGTGCCGAGTACATGCTATTTCTGAAACAAACCAGGATGCCATTGGGCACACTGCTGACTCATATTCAACCAGCTTGTGACCAACACCCTGGGGCAGCTTCCCAGCCACTCTTCCCCAAGCCTGTAGCGCTGCCTGGGGTTGTTGTGACCCAAGAGCAGGACCCAGCCCTGACCCTTGTCAAACCTCATACAGTTGGCTTCAGCCCATTGATCCAGCCTGTCCAGATCCCTCTGTAGCACCTTCCTACCCTCAAGCAGATCAGTACTCCCTCCCAACTTGGTGTCACCTCTAAATTTTCTGAAGGTGCATTTAATCCCCTCGTCCAGATGATTGATAAAGATATTAAATAAAACTGGCCCTAATACAACAAGTCCAGTGGGGCACCTGCCCTGGTTGGCTCACTCATCGGCTGCATCAAGGAGTTCTCTTCCACACACTCCAGGAACCTCCTTGGCTGTTTCCTCTCTGTTGTAGCATATTTCTAGCAGACATCTGTCAAGTTGAAGCCCCCCAGGAGAACAAGAGCTAGCGATTGTGAGACTTCTCCCAGGTGTTCATAGAATATTTCTTCTGCCTCCTCATCCTGGTTGGCTGGTCTATAACAGACTCCCACCATGACTTCTGCCTTGTTGGCCTTCCCCTTGATTCTCACCCATAAAGACTCAAACCTATCATCACCATCATTAAGCTCGAGACAATGAAAACACTCCCTAACATACAGGGCTACCCCAGTGCCTCTCCTTCCTTGCCTGTCCCTTCCGAAGAGCCTGTAGCTGTCCATTGCAGCACTCCAGTTGTGTGAGTCGTCCCACCATAGTTCTGTGATGGAAACTATATCTTAGTTTCCCTGCTGCATGAAGGCTTCCAGCTCCTCCTGTCTGTTGCCCATGCTGCTTGCATTGGTGTAGATGCACTTCAGTTGGGCTATTGATCCCACCATTTTTTTAGGGGCGGAAGCCCTAATTCCTACGTGATCCCTCTCAGGTGCTTCATGGTTTCTAACTGTTGTGGTCTGACCCTGGCTGGACACCAGCTGGCTATCCTGTAGCCCCTCTACTACCAAAACCTTGCTGCACAAACCCACTACCCTAACACATCAATAACTCTTGAGTCTTCCTCATGGATCTCCATCCCCTACTTCCACTGAGATGACAGACCAAAGGACCTTGCTAGCACACCATCCCTCAAACATTGGTGTGCTGCCCCCAGGCTTCTCTCTTCACTTTTCCATTCACTTTATCTCACTGCCCTCAGCTCTGCACTTTATTATAGCCCTCATAAGAGTATCAGAAGTGTCAGAGATTGTGGTCCTAAAAAGCCTAGAAAGGCAAAACTAATATTTATTTACGTTTAGATTTTAATTCATTATATTTGCACTGCATCCGAATCCAAAATCTTCATGCAAATTTATATGATGACCCTTCCAGTATGTTTGATTTTGTTCCTGTTGTGAGGGAGATATGAGCACAGAAGCCAGAGGCACAAAAGGCAGAGTGCCATTCGAAAACTCACTTCTTAGACCACACAGCTTAGACACAATGCAGACCTCAAAAAAAAAAAAAAAAAAAAACCAAACATTTCTAGAATAATGCAATCAACTCTTTTTATGAATGAGCCTGATCTTAAATCACTGCCACATCATTGCTTAGTCTAAATCAGCTTAGCCTCTCTCTGTTTTGAAATAATGTTTGTCCCATATATGCACTAATGTCAACATTTTCTCTAAGCTTGATACTTGCATCCATCATACTTATTGCTTTACTTTGCACCACATATGAACAATTTAGCATTTAAGCTATTTACCGTCGAGAGGCCCAACGAGAGTGACACATTTTGTTTGAAAATCCTTTAACTTACTAACAGCTGAAATACAATCAGCCCAACAATAACAGCTTAAGAATTCTCAGCAGAAAATGAAATCTCTTTGGATTTTTTTCACTGAATCTTCTGACCAAATGTGTCTGCTACATTCATTGAAGACAGTGTTTTGAGTTGCTTTACGGCAGACCAGAACATAGAAAAGAGAAGAAGCTATCATAAAACACAGAAAAGCACTGACCCAGGACTTTTCAGTCTCCACAATGGGGCAACTAAGAAAATGGTGAGAAAAGAGTAGAAAGAGGAGAGAATCAGCATGGAGATGGACGCCAGTGGCAGAGCAATTCTTCAGACTGTGCCTCCACTCCCCAACAGCACACAGAGCTTCTTTTTAAACAGCACATACTGCAGAATCCCTCCCCCACGCTACACACAAACAAACTGTACAATTTATCCTAGCCAACCAGGATAACTGTTATTTTTTTCCATGAATAGAGTCCTTATTCAAAAATCTTTCTGGATGAATTCACCTAGTTCTGGAAACCTTATTCTAGCCTAGCAAACACCACTTTCATAAAGTCTCTTTGTAAGTCTTGGCTAAAATTATGTAATAATGAGTTTTGAACCAGCAGCTCAAAGGAGTAATTTTTACAATGAGGTCAGTAAGAGGGAGAAGATAGTGACGTATGGTTTGGTGGCTGCAATCCAGTCCAAATAGTTAGCAAAGTAAAGTAAATAGTTCTAGTCTGGCTTTGGTCTGCTCTTCCTACCTGCACCTGCTGAAAGATTCATTGAGGTATAGTATATGAAATTATAGTACCCAGTCTGCATTATTAAAATGTTCTGCAGTCACCAGAAGTCATGAGTTTATAAAATATTGGTCTGTTTGTTATGAAACAAACCACTTATTCTTGTCACAGGAGATATTTATGGTTTGTTTCCATCATGCAGGTTGCACATATATACTCTCTTAAACAACAACAAGTTAAAAGTATTGTCTTAAGTATAAGACACAACTATGTAGGAAAAAACCCAACATTCACATATATTTTCCTCTTACTTGCTATTCAGGCTCGCAAATAGAGCTTTATGTAGCCATATGGTACTCCAAGTTCCTAAAGAGAAAAAGAGAGCTGGAGGGTAGAGAGCTAATGCTCCCGCTGTTTCACTGAGTTTCATAGATCTTTACTCCCACAGCCACATTTCTTAGTTCATGCTCCTTAAGATAACTTGGGGAAGCTGCTATTTTGAAGCAGTCTTTCCTGAAAAAATAAAAAAAACCAAACCAACCAAAAAACCCCCCACAAAAACCTCCACAAATATACAATTATGTATTAAAACTTCAAGTCTCATCTTTTAAGTACTTAGCAAACAGTATTGTCATTTGAGCAGTTCCTTTCTTTTTCTTTCCACAATGATGCTGACTGGCAGATCCCAGCATCATGGCACCATGGAAAAAAAAGGATTTCAGTACAAGTAGAGCTAAATTTCCAGAACAGACAGCCATGGTCAAAGACTAATGTTTTGCATCCTAAAAAAAGATTAAAATAGTCAGTTTCCTGATAAAATATTTTTTTGAAACTCCAATAAAGAGGTGAACAGACCTTTAGGTATGATCTATCACACACTGGAAAAAAAATAATCGAGAAACACAGCTCTTGCAATAGCCTGTACTGAAAGCAGGGGCATTTTTTTTCACTGAGTTCTTCTTCCATTCACACCACTTCATATTTTTGATGCAGCTTTCCCACATTAACAAAGTAACTACAAAGCTGCAGAGGTAGGGGAAGATTCTAGACTGGAAGATCAGGACACCATCTCTGCCTACTCCACACATTCTGATTGATGCCTGCTATGATAGGACTACTCATTTCACAGACCACACTGCCATTCATTCTTTCTGGAGTGAGAAGGTACAGACAGTGGTGAAACACCATTTCAAAATATAGGATTTCATTTTTGTAAGAAAAAAACCCCAATAAACAAACAAAAAAAAATCCCAATGTGAGCAGTGATTTTAACGAAACAAATAACTTTACAGATCACTTTGAAGTTATTCTTGACATTTAAGGACTGTGGTACTTCTCACTACATTCAATGGTATGGGCTGGGAGTCAGCTGCTGCTGTCTGTACATTTCCATGATTAATCATAGAATCCTAGAATCATAGAACGGTCTGGGTTGGAAGGG
>KL269222.1:25294-35408 GCA_000699545.1 Podiceps cristatus | reverse complement strand
ATGGGAATTCCCCAAAGAAATGTAAAGGATCTGGAAAAAGAAAACATCAGAAACAAAAAAAAGCCCATCAGACATCCAGACAAGCAAAGAGACAGAGAGAAATGAGATTTGACTCTAAGCTTATGTAGTATATCGGTGAGTTTATTGAAATTAATTTATTTCAGATCTTAGGCAATGGCAAAATTCTTTAACATGAAAGTTAAAGAACTGCACTGCATTTAAAATCATTATGAACCCACCTTAATTGACAAGACACTTAGACTATTTCATGCTCCAGTGGCAACAGACATTGTTCTAACAATGTCTATCTGCATTCCTATGAGGTGTAATTGTCCATAGTGCCACTTGGCAAGGAGAATCTAATGGAAACATTTGAGTGGTTTAAATAACTTCACTTAGTATTAAAACCAAGCAAGCTATCAACAAAGGCAAATATAAGAGAAAAGTTAAATTAAAAGTGGGCCGAGCCATTGCAAAGGCATGAATTTCACAAGCCACTCAAACCTTGTAGAGAAATGAGTAAACTCCTTTCTAGAGATTACGACGTGGTAGTGGAGTTATGCCCCTGCGTTCATTATGTTCAGGTTATAGTCTCCAGTTAATACATCATTAGTGATAAAATGTCATGTAACATTATCGGTTGTAGATCACATTAACAAAACTATGCTTTTACTAATGTAGACTGTTCCCAGAAATCAAGATAAATTATCCCAGAAAAAGCACAAGGATTATGTGTTACATGTGTATATTCCATGCAGGCTTGTTGTTGGTTTTTTTTTTACCTAACATAGCAATGTTGGCAAAATTTGTAATTAAAATCTTGCCTCAGATATTTTTAACCTTGTGGAGCACTTTAATTAATGGGGCTGAAATTTTCTACATTTTTTCCCTGGTAATTTCAACACATATGATTCATAACCAAAATAGATAAATAAAAGAAATAACCCAATGTTTAAAACTATGCATGATTTCCTGGAACTGTCATGGTCTGGCAGCTGAAATTTGTCACAGGCATGAACCTCGCTGAATAATAATCCACAGTCTTGTTTTAGGAAGAAAATGTTTTTGTCAGGGTCTGGGGATCTGAGAACTGTGGTCTATGCAGACATGATAATAGCTTTTGACTGTGCTTTAAGTGAAAATGACTGGCGTAGAAGCAATGTTAGCCTATGAGTACAATTGGAAAGACAGCTAGTGAGAAATTTTCAGATCACTGAACATAAAATGAATTTCTTTTTAGATGTTAGATGTGCATTTGGAACAAGTGTGGATGTCCTTTCTTGCAGGACTACATAGCAAAGTTTGCTTTCAGACTAGTTTCATCAAATTGCATATAAAACTGCCAATGTGGCCATGTACCACTCTCACCCACAAGAAGAGATTTGAAGAGTTTTTTGTTTTGGTTTGGTTTGTTTTGGTTTGGTTTTTTTAATTCTTTTTAAGCTGGAGGAATTCAGGTGTCTGATAATAAGATATTTCTGTGACTATGTGACCAGGTCATGCAAGAGTGTGATACTCAGGATGTTGCTAAAAGGTATTACCAAACTTCAGCTCATATACTCCTTTCTCTATGTTTTTCTTGTTTCCTTCAGCTCAGGGACTGATGAAACAGCATTTTGAAAGTAGAAATAAAACATTTGGAGGAACAGGATGTCTGCTAGGAGATTCAGCTACCATCTTCTTAGACAGAATATCTCAGTTGCCTCTAGAAGATGTGGAAATAGAGATCCACTTGTATAGATGTGTATGCTTTCTCAGAAGGGACTTATATTTGCAAGTTGCACAAAAGGCACCTTTCATGGCATTTACACTAGAAGGTAACTCGTTGTTTTAAATAGCAAAAGCTAGTCAAAGAGACTTTTAGTATGACTTCAATAAAGCAAGCAAGATTTCATGAAGAAGAGAAAGAAGAGGGTCACAGAAATGACATGTTATTCACAAAAGATGCCATGAATCTCGGGGAAAAACTTTTCAGTTCACATGCTTTAAATCCAGTCAACATCAAAACTTGATTTCTTCATTTATGAATAGCACGTAATTAACAAGTAATCAGTGAAAAACACTTTCAAGATCAATATGTGCAATATAAACCACACCACAGGACAATTACGAAACGTTAGTACACACAACTTCCCTTCTAGGACTAATCCCCCCAGGCTCTCACCCCACAGCAGGTGTGAATCACAGGCCTCCATCCCTTCTCTGGAGAGGGCAGGTTGCTGTCCCATTTACCCCGCTTCCAAGGCCAGCGGGGGCTCTCCAGCTCGGTGTGCGCCCTGCTGTGCCGCAGACCCCGCCAATGCCCGTGCTGGTGAGAAAGCCCCCGTGTCCTCAGGCACTGTGGGGTGGAGGTCCTGCATGCTGCCCCACACTGCCGTCAGCTGATGGACAACTTAATATATCTTCATCATTGATAACTTCTTCAGGGTATTATCAGCTTTGAGGCAAACACCCCCCTCAGGGAGAGCTGTGGGTGCTGCAGCCAGGCAGAGGGTCTGCCCTCCCCTTCCCACCGTGCTGGCTGCTGCTGCCCAGTCCCTGCCGCCCGGGGGGTGGCATGGGCAATGGCCACCACCGCATGTGGGGCTCCAGGCTGCTTGCACAGCCATTGGCATTGTGGGAGATAGCGAAAGATGGTGGTAAAGGGCTGGGAGCAGCTCATTTGGAGGGAGAGGGAAACTGCTCACTCCCCAAGCAGAGGAAGAACAATAGTGGGAAAAGCATGAGCAGGAGTGTGCAATTTTTCAGTCACCAAGCAGGCTTCTCACCTGCCATAGGTTTTCATTGTCACCTGCTCCTTGCCGTGAGACATCCCTTGGTAATACTGTGACTCCTTTTGAGTAAATAGACTATTGAAAGTGAGTAAAGTTAGTAGGAGATCAGCTTCTATCGACAACCTGTCTTTTGGGACACATAAATGCTTGCCACGTGCGTTTGGTAAGAGATACAAACTGTCAGCATGTCAATGGCAAATAAATAAAGAAATAATAATTATAATGTCATTACCAATACTGCCTGACTGCCCTAACTTACAGTGACATTAATTAAAATTACCCTGTAAGTTACCAAAATTTAAAACCTGTCTCTTGTGCACTGTCATGAAGTAAAACCAGACAGTTTACAAAGGGAGCATACGTTGATTTGGCAGTTCCATCCTAGATACTGCAGGCAGATGGAGGCAATAACTGTAAAGAATTTTCACAGTCCCACTTTAAAATTACTTTGAAATTTTAGATAACAGTAACAGCAAAAGAACCATACAGAAACTGGCCACATTTGTTACAGGGCTGGGTTATTTCTGTCTCTATGATGTACCTTATGGTACAATTTTACAAAATTATCTTTTTACCCAGAAATATTGCTCTTTCCTGATGATTCTTCTTGTTCTTCCGTATGCAGACTTTGTCCTTTGTTTGTCAACTTCTTCATGTTCTTTAGGGCATAAAACCCCTTCTCCTCCCTCCACAGGCCAGATGCTCACATCAATCTCACCTCCACTCCGTGTCAAGGTAATCAACAGTTATGCACCACGCCTCTGCAAACTCTGTTTTCTTCAGAAAATAAATGTCATTTTGGAGCTCTGATCAGAGCTGGGGACCCGGGACATGCTGCAGCTGCACATGCAGTGCAATTTATATGTTGTCCGCTTGTTCCAGACTTTGGAACAAAAAGCAAAAAAGAATCTAAATTCTTTTCAGTGTTGCTTTACTTTTCTGCTGTTCTGAGATTCTAGTGGAAAGTCCATTTAACCATTGAAAAGGAATAAACAAGGGGTATTTACCTAGGAACCTCAGTATAACTACTGAAAATTTAAAAGGCTGCAGGTGTGTTTCAATAACCATCATTAGACTGATTTTAAAAAAATTGAAAAGACTTTTCAGTTGTGTGTGTAGTATGATATTGGGTGATAGCTGACCACTTAAAGTTTCCCCCACTATGTGGGGGAAAACCTATTAATATTTCATCTCACAATTTGATACTGATCTCATGCATACATACATGTATATACACAAACACACACCATTATTGCCCTGGATAATTCTGTATGAGAAATAAAATATAATTAGGGAGTATAACTAAAACATTTTTACTTAACTATTTTTAATAAAAGAAAAAAAATAATTTTAATGAAAAAGAAAAAAAAAAAAACAAACCAAACTGAAATAGCCCAAACAGCTCACATATCAACATCAGGATGTATTACTCATATATCCCATGCTAATTACATCCAGTGACAGCAAAAGAGCTGAGATATACTTCACATTTACTACAAGTTTTTTTCATATTTTCAAGAGTTTGTTTCTGGTTTATTGCTAATCATGCTAGTAAGGTAATACATGACCATTTCAAATTTTTATTTCTTAAATTTTCATTGACATTTATAAAACAAATAAATATAGACACAAGAATTCATTATGAATTGCACAATGACAATTATGCCTGACAGATTACGATGCTAACTCTGTTTTCCATGCTGCTTCTTTGAAATATGGTCAATAGATTCTGTAATTAAAGGCTTTCAAAGAAGAGTTCAAGTTTTTATCTGTTACTTCAGACTTTGAACAAGAAGAAAGAAAAGAGATAAAAGTCTCTGTCTGCGTTATTTTCTTATGGTACTGTAAATTTGTTTTATAGAAACTACAATAAAGACTTGTTTGAGTAGTGCAGCTCACTTTTATATAAGTAAACAGAATCCTATTGTGTCAGTTTCTATATTTCACCTAGGATAACTTTTCTTCCATCTAACAAATTCCATTTGGATTTTTGTTTTCTCAAGGGACTGGAGAATGTTTAAACAGACTTTCCTCTTTTTTACCCTTTGCTTTTAGTTTTGTTGCCTTAAATGTACACAAAAAAATGTGTCTTATTCATTGGTGTCCTTGTAGTCTTTGACCCTTCATTCCTTTATCCAGATAGTTGTTTTGTTGTATGTGTCATCAAATCTTGTCACTTGTTCTTCTTCATGTAGAAAGTATACTTATTATTCCAGACAAATGTCTAGTCCATTTGTAGACATACAATAACATTCCACAGTCATATGAATATATTCACACATAGATCTTGAAGTCTTTTGTGTTCGTTCCAAGACCCTCAGGGAAGCCCTCTTTCTTCAGCTGCCCCCTTCTGGCTAATATTGTAGAATTGCACATAAAATAATTCAGCCAATTCGGTAATTCCTTGGATGACTGTGTAATCCATATAAATACTTACCTGGATTTTTGAGTTTTACATGCTGTGCAGTTGAGGTTAAAAAGAGTTACAACATTCCCAGCCCATTGAAGCTGATGTGTTTTCAGATGGGAAAGAAATAGGTAGACTCTTCTTTTATAGTAATGAGTACAAGGAGGCCTTGTGTTTGGCCAGTCTTGAGATGGATCTTCCCAACTTTTTGTCCTTGAAACGAGCAAACCTAAAGACCATCAAAAGGTTTGCAATCTATAAACGTTTGTTTGATTAGATGACAAACTAATAGGAGAATAAATCTTTTTTTTTTTTTTTCCACCAGAGAAAACTTTGTTTCTTCTAGGCAAACCAGAGCAAAGACAAGACTTAAAAATCTTGCTCCATGCTTATTATACACATGCAAGGATAGGAGTAGTTTCTTCTGTCTTCCTCTCTAGTACAGCCATTCTTGATCTCTTTGTGACTTAAATGGTCCTTCTGGTGCCAGCAGAATTTAATCCTCATCTTGACCTCTAAGGCTTGTTTGCAGAATCATCTTGAATTAGGGAAGCCTACTGGTCTTTTCAGAAGTTTTCTAACAGTTGTGTGATGTTTGCAAAATATCTTTCTGCCAGCCTGAAGTTCCTCCAGTGGTATATGCTCCCAAGGAAGGGCTTGGTCTCCCCTCCAGCTTCTGCCCGATGCAGAGCTCGCCAGGTGTGACTACTGCAGGTCACATGAAGCTGAACTGGAAAAGGGTGTCTTGGAGTGCCCTTACTGGTCTGCAGGTGCTCCTTGGCACTGGTCCTCTGGGACCATCAGAAGGAACCCCACACCTGCGTGTAGTCTGGGGCCCTCTGTGCTGACTGCTTTGTTCTACATATTTCCACTGCTTCCAAACGTAGACATAGCCACATGGCAATATACTATATTAATAAATGGTAAATAAGTAAGTTAAAACAGTTATGCCATCATCATACTGAAAAGAAGAGGGAAAATCTTTTTCTCCTAATACTACTGTGCTTTCACCCACAGTCATTCTCTGGTCTGTCTGTCTATTTTATTTTCCAGTTCGTTACCTTTTGTCTTCTTTCTTTTGCAGTTCTTTTGTCTTTTGTATGTATTAACAATAATAAATCGTATGTATTAAGAATAATAAGCTTAAATCTATAGAGTAAGCCAGAAAGTGTCCCTGACTTTAGCACTGTTAGATGTGCAGTTTTCCTCTGGCTTTGAAGAGTTTAGACCTGGAGGTGCAGTGGAACTATCAGGTCCTTGAGCTGTGGATGTGATTTGTAGAGGAGCTTTCTCCAGCGGTTTTCTTTTGTCTCTCTCAGACTATGGCATCTTTTAAAATGGCATCCTATGGTAAATCAGTTGTGTTAAAGTCCACCCTTCACTCCAAGGATGGACACTGTTTCCTCTACACGGCTTATAAAGGACTTTATTTATGAGTGAAGAGTCCCAGGATGTTTCTATTTCATTAGAATTTGCAGAACATATTTGCTAATCCAATATTAGGAAAGAAATGCAGTGTTAGACATGTCTTAATCACACATTTTTTGAAAAGGTAATTTCAAATGAATTCATAAGGCTAGCAAGTGTCTTCTCACCTATATATCCACTTATTGCTAGGCAAGGTTTATTCTAGAGACTGATGGAGAGGTTGTCACTCAACAGACATGATTTGGGATTATTGTCTGTTCAGAATTATTTTATCCATATACATTTCTCTCTCCACATTCTTATTTACAGCATGGATTGTAAGTAATATGATTAAAGTCCTTCCATGCCCTGTAAAATTTAAAGATGGAAAACTAGTGAAAAAAATATATTTTCTTGCAAAATACCAGGATCACAATCTTTAGAAAGCCTGAAAATAAGCTGAACAAATAATTTACAAGAATTAATTGACTTGCTGAATTTTGTGGAGTTCTGGAGATAAACGCAAAACTCCAGACTATGTTTAATAATATACATTATTCACTGAGTACTTCACAAAACATTTTTTTACTGCAGAGAACATTCAAACCAAATTGCAGTCCTTACTACTGTGTGTGCAATTAAGACTGCTTATTTTTATATTATGTATGTTATAAAAAAATGTGTATTACATTTTGATACAATATTCTCAGTTCACAATATTGATTGGTTAACGTAAAAGAAATACGATCTATAAGGACACACAAAGCTACCTAATCTTTAGGATGGGTCAAATTGCCAATTTTCTGATTCAACATACAAGGTGAAATTGTCATAGAAGTATTTGTGCATGCTAATTGTTATCCTTGAGTAGATTAACAGCAGTTGAAAGTGCATGGAAGGAAGAAGAGAATACTGAAAATTCAAAATTTTTAGAAATGATGAAGTCTTTGTTATTTTGCAATTCAGTTCTCCTGAATTACCTGTAAATAATATTTATTATAATTCCTATGCAAGTGGGTGAGCTGAAACAAAGATTCCTTTTCAGAAATCCTTAGCACTGCTGGGAAGAGAATTAATGAAGAAATGTGCTATGTGAAAATCCACATATATCTATTAAAGAATAAGTATTGGATTACCAAAATTACTAAGAAAGTCATGAGTAAAGTGGCTACACACACGTATAACAAAAGTTGCAAGCAAAGCTTAATTGCAGAGTCCCTCAAGGTGACCATTTCTTCTGTAGATGTGCAAACCTCTTAAATGTCATGTCATTAGAAGAATTAACATGGTTAATCCACCACCAAGCTGATCTTCACATGGACAATGAAGGTCTAATGGTGCTTCAGACTTCTTATAGATTTTTTTTTTTTGCTGGAGTACTGCACAACTACATTTTTATGTGTTGTCTGAAGAGTTACATAAAAATGTATCTTTGAAAAATTCATCTTTCACTGAGCTGAGTCACTGTCCTAAACCAGCGGTTCCCCATGAATCATATGCATATATAGTGTGCATACAGAACATGCTTTCTTATATTACCAGTCATACCCATTTCCTTATCATGCACTAAATTAGTGTTAGGAACTAATTTAAGAACATTGTGCTATAACCAGAGCTTGCTCTTAGATGAGTCAGTGGCAAGTGTGCATCACCTGACTGGCAAACTCTTGCTCCCTAATGAAGGCTTTCCCCTGAATGATGCATCTGGATTCCCTGTACTGGGAAAAATCATCTGTCTATAAGCCAAATAAAAAAAAAAAAAAAAAAAGGAAAAAAGGCATCATTTAAGAGGGGGAAGGAGGCTATAAACAGTAAAACTGCCATTGACAGAGGTGGGAGAGTGTTTTATCTATTGAACAAAGGTACCTCGTCTGCTTTGACATTTCAGCGGCAATTCTCAATCTCAGCCAGGTTTGTGCTATCTCACAAAAAAAAAAAAGGAAGAGGGAAATACTTTACCCTTAGGGAAATTACTTTTCCCTTAGGGAAAAAACCAAAACCACTAAGGAATTACTAGATATTCCTTTCTGTAGCTTTTCATATTGTATCTGGATAACAGAGCTAAGTGTATGCATTATTATCTTGGGGTAAAAGCCTGGCTTGAGGAATATTTCCTTGCTGAGGGTGCACTCGATCCCACTATGTCATTGATGAAGATATTAAACAGCACGTGTTGCAATACGGACCCCTGAGGGACACCGCTCGTCACTGATCTCCATCAGGACATTGAGCCATTGACTACTGCCCGCTGGATGAGACCATACAGCCAATTCCTCATCCATCTAACATTTCACCTATCAAATCCATATCCCTCTTATTTAGAGAGAAGGATGTTGTGGGTGACTCTGTCAAAGGCCTCACAGAAGTCCAGATAGATGACATCCATAGCTTTTCCCTTGTCCACTGATGTAGTTACTTCAGATAAAGTTCAAGTAAGCTAGTGTTTCATCCTCTGTCTTTGACTTAGTTCTTTGCAGTTTGGAATACGACCTTTACTATCTTTATAGTATACTATTTTTATGCTCATGTGACAAATTTCTCATCTTAAACTCTGCTTTTCCATTTAAGGGGGTTGGCACAATGACCACAGAAGCCCTTAGCCAATGTGATCGCGTAGCAGGTGGAAAGAAGATCTAACCATAGCCAACAACAAAAATAATATAAAATAATATTAAATTTAATTTAGTTTAAAATCTATTCCTCGGTTGCAAAAGTGCAAATACTTGCCTAGCTTTACTAACTTAAAGTATTTCTGAACTCATCTTTTAAAAAAATCATCAAACTCATCTTAAAGTTTAATGATATCTGAGTTAGAGAAGACTTGAAAAATGTGCTTTATAATGAAAGCACAACCACAGCCCAGCCATCAGCAACACGCATACTGTTGTGTAACATCTATGAAATTACTGAAAATTGTGGTGGTTGGATTTTTTGGTATTGTGAAATAGAAGTAATTTATAAATTTATTTGCCACAGTACCCCCACTCTTGATGCTTCATCTCTTCATTCTGCATGAGATCTGAATCTGGAAAATACTAGGCCAATTTATTTAATAGTCTTTTAACTATATTTAATGACGATGTTTGGTATCAAGAGAACAGCAAAGTCTGTTTTCATTGCGAGCATCCCTAAATGTATCAAGGCTTTTAGAATTTCTACTGTAATATACGTCAATGAGATCATAAAGAGAAAAAGAATTTTTCTAGCTTTTCTTTCATCTTTCCTTCCTTGCTTCTCTTTCTAGATCTCTTCTCTCTCTCTGATTCTAAAGTATAAAAATATGCTGGACAGTTACCAAAAAAAACCCTCCCAAATCCAAAACAATTATCCAGAAAAATCAGACTAGAAATCTATAAACATTACTGATGATAAAATATATCTCTAATAATTGTTCTATGTCCTCAGTGCTCGGAAGTCAATATGTGTGTTCTTGCATATAATAAAGCCTTTTATTATCATAGAATCATAGAATCATAGAATTGTAGGGGTTGGAAGGGACCTCGAGAGATCATCGGGTCCAACCCCC
>KL269222.1:0-24993 GCA_000699545.1 Podiceps cristatus | reverse complement strand
CTTACTCAGCCTTTCCTCATAGGGGAGATGCTCCAGGTCCTTGATCATCTTCGGAGCCCTTCTTTGGACTCTTTCCAGGAGATCCCTGTCCTTTTTATACCGAGGAGCCCAGAACTGGACACAATACTCCAGGTGGGGCCTGACCAGGGCAGAGTAGAAGGGGAGGATCACCTCCTTTGACCTGCTGGCTACAAAATCACCTCCTTTGACCTGCTCCAGATGCACCCCAGGATCCCATTGGCTCTCTTAGCCACCGAGGCACACTGCTGGCTCATGGTCAACCTGTCATCAACCAGGACCCCCAGGTCCTTCTCCACTGAGCCCTTCTCCAGCAGGTCATCCCCCAGCCTGTACTGATACAAGCGGTTGTTCCTTCCCAGGTGCAAGACTTTACACTTGCTTTTATTGAACCTCAGCCGGTTTCTTACTGCCCAGCTCTCCAGCCTGTCCAGGTTAAAATTATTATGCTAATTTATGCCTCCATTTCATCATTTGGACATGTTTTCCTTCTTTTCCTACTGTTTCGTCTATGCTGTATTGTTTTCTAAGTTCCTTTCTTTAT
Organism: Podiceps cristatus; assembly: GCA_000699545.1. Lineage (NCBI taxonomy): Eukaryota > Metazoa > Chordata > Aves > Podicipediformes > Podicipedidae > Podiceps > Podiceps cristatus. The sequence goes on along the minus strand of KL269222.1, from coordinate 24,431 downwards.
GTTTTTAACTTAATTTGAACATGAGATGGGGAGCCACAATTATTAATTCAAGTTTATGCAAATGGGAAAAGTGTGCTGATAAAATACTGCTAACACTAATTTACCAGAAGTTGTATAGGCTATTCTTCTGATGAAACCAATGAGTTAAAAGAAAATCAGACACATGCTATAGCATAGCAGGGAATCTTCAGAAATACTGAGAGATATAACAACAAAAATTCTTTAAAACTTAATTCTTAAAAGTTATTTGAAATAATCAGGGTATTAATGCATGAAAAGCCAACACACAGCTGCAATGCTAATAGTAACTTGCCTGGCAAACACTGTTGTGACTTATGTAGCTATACCCTGCTCTATAGCCCTCAAATGTCTGAGTCTTCTGGACCAGGCAGTGCAGGATATGATAAGGAAAAGCTGAATAAAGACCCCAGTCAGTGGCAGGAGTAACCAAAACAGGGATGCTAGCACTTTAAGGAAAGTTCATTAGCTTTAACTGCACTTTTTTTTTTGCCTTGAGCTGGCTTCCATTCTCTCCAGACCTCTCCTGTTTCTTCTTCTCTACCTCCTTCGTTCTCTCTTCCTTACCATTAGAGTCATATCTTTCCTGTTCTCTTCATCTCCTTCCCTATAATATCTGTCTGTCCACTACTGTCACTCCTTTCCTTCCTTCTCAGTGACACACTCTAATTAAACTCTTCTCCCCTCACCAAAAGATTGGGAAGTACTCCCAAAAAAGGAAGCATCTTTTCTCTAACATTTTCCTCCTCCTGTCCACATTGATAGCAAGTTCTGTAAGATATCGGTTGTCCATTACACCAGTGTGTACAATGACTACCACAGGAGAGGTGCTGTCATAATAAACCTGATTAACACCTCTGCAGAAGCAATAAATTGGCTCTCTGCTACTAAGATACATATGAGGGACAGAAAGGCTAAACAGGTGGCTGGTGAGATATACTGGAAAATGTAACGAGGTGAGGTTATCCTGGAACAATTAAAAACACCCCCCCCCCAAACAAAAGTCCAAAAGCATTACAGAACCGAGATAGTTATAATTTCCTTTTTGTTATAACATACTTGATGAGCTTTTATAGTTGGGACTGATTACAGAAGAACATTCAGAAACATAAATAAACCCTAAGACAAAAATGAACTTGGCCTCAAATTATTCTGAATTATTTCCGCTTTGACTAGGTATAAGTTCTGGCATTAAACCAATTTCTCAGTGAAATGCCTGTTGTCGCACCCTGCAATGCACAGGCTGGGCCATAAAAAGGGCCACAAAAGAGCTATGAAGTGGTTATCAGCAGTGAGGCAACAGCAAGTAGCTACCTGTATTCCAGGCTTTAGTGACATGAATCGTTCATTAAAAGTGTTTGCACACCTCCTATTAAAAAGTAATAATTTCACATTATTTTCCACTTCAGTTTGTTTATCCTTATGTTCTAGTTATTTTTCTCTTATATGTGCCAGAGAAATACTTTCTCCCTGTTTCTGAGTTTTTTTGCCATCTCATTGATTTCTGCCTTTGATATTAAAGCTACTGTACTAGAAAATAGTGCTACATTATAAAGCCAGGTTCCACAGGCTGAACACTTTGTGTGGTTAAAACCTATTCTCAGTGCAAATTGGAAGATTTAGGCTTACATTTGAAGTTATATTTTTTTTTCCAAATTCCTGTAAGTTATCTTAGAAAAATAAGCCATACAATATGAAGTAAAACTTATTTCATGTTTCCTTACTAAACAATGGCAAAGGAACAGTAAATTTTATTCTAACTTCTGAGACCCCACTGGCAACAAAGCTATTATGCGGAGCTATCTGGAAATCATTTACAGTCCTCACAGGGGGTCTATCTGCAGCCTTAATTTCAGATCTGAGGCTCACTGTATCAGTTTACTGCTTCTTAAATGATCTTCTGATAAACTAAAAACCCCCCAACTTTTACACAAAGAAGAAATTGTACCATATTTTTGGGAATGATTGCTCTTGCTAGGGTTTATGTTCTAGGGAGCTTAGGGAAAAATTACTATTATTACATTACGTTAGTTACGGATTATGTGGGTAAAATTTGACTGAAAAAATATTTAGATGTCTTTTAACATGGTTGTAGGTTTTTTTCTTACACAATCTGAGGACAGAACTTTGAGTTTTAACAGCAAAAACAAAGGAATTCACACCAAAAATCTCAACACAGCTGAAAAATCTCTCTTTATGGGATCTTTTTTGCCCCCAAAATAGTCTTTCCCCTTTTTAAACTAACTTTGCTACAAAGAAAAGACATTGCACATTGTTTTGTTTGGTCCTCTCTTAACAGTAATGGCATGATGAATATTATGTTGTTGTTATTTGTTATGTTGGTACTTAATGGCCAATTCAGACAGGTTTGCTTCAATTCAGAATAGCTCGTCGTTCTTCTTTAAAGAACTTACAAAGTAAAAAAGCTGAAGTGAAAAGGGAGAAAGGAGTATAGCCAGCCAAGATATGTCTGTTTGTGAACAGGTTCACAATGATTTTAATGGTACAGAATGCATCCACCAAAGTATTTAGCAGACACAAGGGGCCATAAAACCAGAAAAAAACAACTCAGCTATACACATGATTGTACTTAAAGCTCTGATAAGAAAAAATAAAACAACTAGTCTTTGTTTATTTTGTAATAAAACAGTAAAAAAAGTTTTATCTCAAACCAATTCTTTAAAACAATTAATTTATACATAGACGCGTAAAGAAACACATTTCTAGTATGCTTCCATCAGCACCTGGAGTTTCTTTGCCTTTTTCTTTATTTTATCCATCTCATAAGTCTCGATGGAACTCTAGGTGGATATATTTAGAAGGGTTCTAGACTTTCTGGTTTTAGATGGTGCAGTTAAATTAATGTTCAAGTACAAACCTACGTATATGTTATCTATATACAAAGATTACTTTTTTTATTCAAAATGCTGATTGAACCATTATCCGAATACAGAAGTAAAAAGACTGAGTTTCTGCGTGTATCTCCAAGCATAGTGATATACTATGGCTGAATGCTTCAGGGAGCTTCTATGATGACTGTTAAAGATGACATGTTAGGTGGGATTATAGTATCACCACTATTTAATGTAGTGATCTAGTAAAGCATTTGGCTCTGGCTGCAGGCAGAGGATTTCATGGCAGTCTCATGGCAAAAATCCTTTTGGTTTGGGTTGCCACAGGGCTACAGGTATACAGAGGGATGTGCCGGAGCCTCTGTCCTCTTGTCCATATACCTTACGCCACTCACACCTGGCTCTCCTCAGCCATATTCTTGGTTGCCTCTCCAACACAGAGGTCACATTCACACCGCTCAAGTCCAGCTTTCAAATTTAGGAGCTGCTTTTGCTAATCTATCCGATTCTCCCTACTGACTACAACATGCACCTGCACAATTTTTAGGTGCCACAATGTATTTCCCTTACTCAGCTCTTTGCCAACAAGGCTGCTTTCCTCAGTGTTACTATGGATCTCAAGAACAACAAAGAGCATTTGGTTTCTCCCTCTTGCTCACCTCTTTAGTGGTAGAAATTTTTCTTCTGAATTTTTGAGCAAAACACAGAACTTCCAGTAATAGAACAAGGGTAAGCTAGAGCCAGATGGTAGGAAGCTAACAAAATTATTTGATTTCTACAACATACTGTTTATTGGATATAGAGACATCCTTCTAATATTATTTCTGCCGTTGTTACAATGATAATCTTAAAACTCCAGCCAGACACCGGTAGATAGTAGAAACCATAAATAAATAAATAAATAACATTTTAAAGGTAGTTACCAGATGGAAAGGTACAATTTTTTACTCAAAGTCTTGTTCTTTAAAAAAAACCCAAAAAACAAACTATTAAAAAAAATACTGTAAAACTTATTCTTTCTTTCTTTTTTTTTTCCCTATGTGCAGTTACTCCACTGCTGACAGGTCTTTTTCAAATGTGCTAGTTCCTTATGAGAATGCATTTTCACCCAAAAAAGCACAGTTACATACCACAAGATATACTAAACAAGATTTAGGATTTTATATGTTTTTTATTTGTTCTTTTCAAGAAATTCTTTCCTTGTTTGTTTTGCTGTTTGTTTGTTTTTTTTTTTTTTCTCCTTTTTTAATATGTAATGATGAAAGTAATTTTAACTAAAATAGCTCATGTATGCTTTCCTCTCTTGAGTTCAGATATTAAAAAGATGTAGAATAACTGTGATTTATGCATAGTGACAGTACAAGAACTGATATGCTGTCTAGTCTATGGAAACATTAAAATATTTTTTCTAGTTTTAAGTCAATACAATTAATGCAAGACTTAAATTGCTATCATAAATCAGAAGATGACACAAAACTAAAACATACTCTCTTCAAGAATGATACTTCAGAACAACTTTCCCTAAAGCACACTTAATGTTAAAAATGACCATTTCTCAATTAAGCTGACACCAGATTATAAAGGCTCATTATGCATAGCAGAATTTTTTTTAAACCCTGCATAAGTGGAAAAGAAACCTTTGAAGAATAATTTACACATTAAAACAAAGGACTTAAGGAGATTGCCTGGCATTAATTAGAAAAAGAAAAGTCATATAAGACCAAAAATAGTTTTAGGAGAGGAAACTATAAATCTTTTTTTTTTTTTTTTTTTTTTTTTTTCCCAGTGAAGTTAGAATAGTCCAGAACCCCCGAACTTTATGTACCCTTTGTAGTGATGCTTACCAAGAACCTGTGGACTCGAACCTGAAGCAAAAATTATTTGTTTGGTTATAGCTTTTATTAATTTATACAATTAACAATAAACTTAGGGAAAAGTTATCGAGTTCTGTTAGGAAAAAGAAAACTCTAGATATTATACAGTCTCTCAAACCCCCATGTTTTGCTCCATATTTCTTGTTTACACTGGAAATATTAAAAACCCCTCACTTTCCTTACTTGCTAATTTTAATGAAAATATAAGAATTTGTACTAATTAAAACCATTTGTAATTAGCATAGAAGAATTTTGAGAATATAACTCTTCATGCTAAGTACCTGATTTTTATTATATATAAACTGTACAACATACCAGAGTAACATATGGGCTGTTCAGAGTTTTTCCACCTTTTTGTTCCTATTTCATGTGTTCCCAAGCAATATGCACGACGGCATCATTGTGTTGCCTCCTGGGCTTGTTGATGTTGCCTGTTTATCTCTTGTAATGTCCTAAAAGGTTTTGGGGCAAGGCTAGGAGGAAGATTTATTTGGTTTTGTTTTTGTACTCCAAGTTTTAATGTTACATTGGTGCTATGAACATGAAGCTCTCGCAGTGCCATGCCACGTCCCGCAGCTTGCTGTGCTCAGCATGCTTTCTGTGAGCCGAAACTTTGACTGACAGATGGATCCATTACAAAAACAGATGCTCTTGAACTATATGTGTTTTGAGTTTATTCATACATTTCCTATTTGTCCCATGCTAATATGGAGTTGTGAAAAAAGTAAGCTTTACAATTTATAATTTAGATTTTGATATTTGGGAAAGTTGTTGAGTTTTCATTTATCTTCCTTTCCCTGTCCCAGGATTACAATTTGATAAGTCTGTATTTCCCAGTGGACAGATAAATTGATAGTTACAGTCCATCATTGTTACAGTGCAGTACCACTGTCAGCCAGAAGTGTTATGAAGTGGCAAATATTTATCTAAACTGCAAAGAAAGTATCAGTCTTGGCCTAATATTTGCCAGAATTCAGACGGTTACATTCCCAGGTATTTTTTAGAATATATTTTCAGACAGAGATCTTTAAAAGAAAAAAAAAAAAAGTCTTCTTTATTGACTTGCTGCTGTGATCTATAGATTCGACAGCCATCAACAGTGTTTAGTTAATCACTATTATTTTACCAAGAAGGATTAAATGATTTATATTATTTCCTAAAACCAATAAAGTTAAGTTTAATCAGATTACCTTAATGCTTCTCACCAAACACTCTTATCTTTTTACTAATAGCATGTATTGTTTTCAGAATTGCAGGCTACTGCAATGCAACCTTTCATTTAGCTTTTAAAATGAAACTCATATCTGTGGTTACGTAATTCCTTTTTGGCATTATAAAATAAAACAGTATTTTAAGTGATGCGAGCTCTGAAAAATAGGTCTATATATGAGCTCTTTTGGAGCGATCCAGAAATAACGTAATACCTATATATATTTTGTCAGGCTTTTTAATATATCTGATACCTGGTGGGGAGGAGGTCACAACCTGAATGAGTTGCTATTTTGCATCCAGGCTTTAGAGAAGTTTATTTCCCATACAAATTTGGTTTCTCCAGACTATGTACGAATGAGAAGCACACAGTTATGACACAAGACCTTGAACGCTCCAGATCAGAGTATGCCCCTCACTGGCACATCTGCTGAGTCCGTCTTTGTGCCCAGAAACTTTATGACCATTTTTTGCTAAATCTGCTTGAAAAACTCTGCGGTTTAAAAGAGCATATGGAGATGCAGCAAGCAGTTTCAGAGCCTAGGGTGTCTTCTCAGCCTCCCCTTCCTTTGCAGCTGCCTTTGAACCATCAAAGGGCAGATCTGGTGAGTGAGCAAGAGGTGGCAGGGGAATCCCCAGCTGTGCAGTCATAGATTTACTCATCCGGGGATCATATATGAAACCTCAGATGGGGAACGAAAAGCCTGAGAGGAGGCAGAGGTTACTTCTACTGAATGCTTAATTTTCCTTATGTTGGTAGCAGCAGAGATCAGAGAGCTTCTTTGCCTCCAGAGTGGCCCCGAAGTCAACAGCTTGCATTACCCCTCTTATATCCATGTCTGGCCAGTAACATATTTTCTACTATCTATATCTATTCCTGCCTTGGGAGATTTGCAGACATTAATAGACCTTCAAGGAGTAATTACATTTGGCTGTCTCGTATCCTGAGTGAGTGAATATCACTGCCTCCTTTTTTTGAAAAAACAAACAAACAAACAAAAAAGCAACTAAAAACCCCCTAGACACATTGTCTTCATGTTTTAAATAATGACATTTAAAAAATAAAAAAAAAAATAAAACAAAATATCTGTTAGGGTTGGAAATAGAACTCCTCAGAAAGTTTTGCTTGCTCCATTCTCAGTCAAGGCAGGTTCACATACTCAAGAACAGCAAGATTCAAAATGCTCAGCAGTCCTCAGTGCTGAATACTTGCTTGGTGCCCTGCCTAACACGCTGGCTCTGCGGATCCCTGTGGAGGTGGCTAATTTCCCCAGGCACAGTGTGCCCAGGCACAGTGCACAAAGCTCTGAGGCCCCCGGATGGGGGGCAGCAATGTAAGAGTTAAGGATTGTGGCACATTATGGTTAAGGCTTTCAGCACAGAAAAATAACTTGTCCCTCTAGCAGTCCTCCTAGATTGAATCCCAAGCTACAGGCTCTTGGCCTTGATGAGTTCCAGTGGGTTAAAAATTACACGCTGACACTATTCACTGCTTTCCGATTCTTTTCGAGCTTATGGATCAAGGGTACACGGTGAGGTTCAACTGTTGCTTTCCATCGTTTTCATACAAGGTAGCCAATGGCAATAAGCAAATAACAAGCTGCTTCTTCAAATACAAGTAGGGGTGAAGGGGGGGGACAGAGTTTCAGGCATTTTTTTTTTTTTTTCAGAGGGTATTTCATTAAAAAACTCATTAGGGATACAGATGATCAAAGCTGATTCTGCCTTGGACTTGAGAGTTTATTTTCTTTCTGTTCCCAGGCAGTTCAGAAAATAGTGTGGAACCTTATTATCCTGAACCTCACCAACATGAGTCTCAGGTAGATGAAACCTCATCTAACCAGCTTCTGCCTCTACTTCTGCTGCTGCTGTTTGCTGATTGCAGTAATTGTCATGTTTAGTGTATACAGTTTAAAGTTTTGTTTTGTTTTTTAATTTTCTCTTAAAAGTGCTCTTTTTTGCTAAAAGAATGTAAAGCAATCACATGATATATTTGAGGAATATGACAAGTTACCTCACCAGGGCTATGTAAACTATGACAGGGTACAACAGAGCTGCAATAAGGGGTGAGCATTGTGAGTTGTTGTGGGGTGCCCACCTTGCCCACACGGCCTCAGTGCCAGCAGATGGTAAGACAGGAACAGGAGTGTAACCTCTGTATGGGACTGCAGCGCAAAAAATGTCTGATGTATCGGGACACATGCCTCAAAATTGACAATGCTGAAGAGGAAGACAACCATCAGCAGGATTAAACAGTTACAAGTGAATTACCAAGGTGGAGGGGCCTGGACACAAAGCTGCTCTATGCGTGAGTATGTGCAGGGTGCATACGTCTCTGAGTGTGCCTATGGGATTAGAGCTTTTGGGGATTAGCTACAGCAGATGTTCAGAAATTTGTAAGGGGTTACTAATGGTTTGTAAGTGTGCTACAGCAAGGTTTGTCTGTTGTATTGCAGATATTGGTCTTGAAAGTATTGTGCACTGATTGCTCGTTAATTATGTGTTGCTAATAATTCAAGAAACTGCTTTCTCAGCACCACAGGATCACATAATGGTTGAGGTTGGAAGGAACCCCTGGAGGTCACCTAGTTGAACAACTTGTTCAAGCAAAGCCCTCTAGAGCAGGTAAACAGGACCCTATCCAAGTGGCTTTTGAATATCTTCAAGGATGGAGATTCCACAACCTCTCTGGGCAACCTGTGCTGAGGGTCCATCATCCTCACAATGAAAAAGTGGGTTTTGAAATTCAGAGGGAACCTCCTGTGCTTCAGTTTGTGCCTATTGCCTTTTGTCCTCTCACTGGGCACGACTGAAAAGAGCCTGGCTCTATCTTCCCTGTACCCTCCCTTAAGGTGCATGGATTGATGAGATAAATGCCCCCCTAAGCTTTCTCTTCTCCAGGCTGAACAGTCCCAGCTCTCTCAGATTGTCCTCACATGTGAGATGCTCCCAGTCCCTTAGTCATCCTAGTGGCCCTTTGTTGGACTCTATCCAATATGTTCTTATCTCTCTCATACTGAGGAGCCTGGACCTGGACACTACTCCAAATATGGTCTCATCAGTGCTGAGTACAGAGGAAGAACCACCTCCCACAACCTGCTGGCAACCCCCACCTAATGTAGCCTAGGATCCTGTTAGCCTTTTTTGCCACAAGGGCCCATTGTTGTATCATGTTCAGTTTGGGTGTCCACCAACTTGACATTTCTGCAAAGCTGTTTGCCAGCCTGTCATCCTCAGCATATGTTGGTGTATGGGGTTATTCCTCCCCAGGTGCAGGACTTGACACTTCCCTTTGTTCAACTGCATGAGGTTCCTGTCAGCCCATTTCTCTAGCCTGTTGAAGTCCTGGATGGCAGCATGATCCTCATGTATATCATGTCATCTTCCAAACAAACTTGCTGCAGCTACACTCTGCCCCGTCATCCAGATCATTAATGAGGATGATGAACAAGATCAGACCCCGTACTGACCCCTGGGGTACACCACTATTTACTGATGTCCAACTAGACTTTTTGCCACTAACTACCACCCTCTGGGCCTGGCTATTCAGAGGGGTTTCAATCAACCTCCCTGTTTGCTCATCCAGCCCATACTTCATCAGTTTCTCTATGAGGATCTTATCAGAGATAGTGTGAAATGCCTTACTGAAATCCAACTAAAGTGTTCACTGCTCTCCCCCCCATCTACCAGACCAGTCATTTTGTTCACAGAAGATTATCAAGGTTATCTGACATTGGCTAAGTGCTGGGTCCTTCCCTTGGGTCATAGCAGCTCAATGCAACACTACAGGCTTTGGGAAGAGAGGCTGGAAAGCTGCCTGGTGGAAAAAGACCTGACGGTATTGGGCAACAGCCAGCTCAGTATGAGCCAACAGTGTGCCCAGGTGGCCAAGAAGGCCAGCCTTAATGATTCTATGATTCTATGTTCAAGTTGGTCAAGCATGATTACCTCTTGGTGAAGCCATAGTGACTACTCCTCCTCATCTGCTTATCCTTTATGTGCCTGGAAATGGATTCCAGGATTAGCGGCTCCATCACCTACCCAAGGATCAAGGTGAGGATGACTGGCCTGTAGTTCCTCGGGTCCTTCTTCTTGCCCTTGAAGATAGGAGTGACATTTACCTTCCTCCCATCCTCAAACACCTCTTCGTATCGCCTTGATCCTTCAAAGATTATTGAGAGTGATCTCATGATGACATCAGCCAACTCCCTCAGAACTTGTGGGTGCATCCCATCAGGGCTTATGAACTTGTTAGTAAGTCTAATACCCGTAAGTCCAGTTTGCCTGTCTGATTTAAACCATATGAACTTAGCAGTTTTTCTCTGCAGCACACAGTTTCTTGTGCATTTATAACTATCTCTTATATCACAATTATTTACTTATTTTTCCGACCAATGTTTTAAGTCAGTGTTCAGCATTGAATGGAAGATACCATTGTTCTCTCCCAGGAAACAATGAAAAATTCTGTTTATTTGCTAAAGAGATCGATGTTTAAAAGAAAAATACATAAGGATATATTTTAAAAATGTAACTCAATATTAAATTATAGGCAATCCCAGGCTTCTATCTTAGTTAATCTGTTGAGGTATTTCACTGTGTCCTTATTTGTTTCAGGAAGCACATATTGTACCATGTTAATTAAATAAAGGAATAAAATAATTTGAGTTCATCCCTTAGACTAAAGAGGAAAAAAAGAAAAACAACCCATGCAACAATATGATTTTACATTACAGCTTTCCAACATAATTTTGGAAATGTACATAATTTTGAATGTAATATTCAGTAAATTGAATCAGTAAATACTAAGCAGCATGACTGTTCTCAAAATGATTTGAATTTTGTTGCCATTAATGTCAAGGAATAATGATTTCTTTTGCATTTTGTCTATGGTTGTTGACAAGATGTGTCCAGTTAATATCCTATAAATTGCTTGAAGCTGACTGATATTGAGCAGTGTTCATCTATATGAACACAGTCACAGTTAGTCATGGTTAATAATTAGGGAAGTGTTAAATATTAATATTTTGTCCTTTTGAAATATATCTTTAAATTAGTTTGGGGTTTGCCTTTTTGTGTGTATGCATATGTTCCATTTTTCCACATTTGTTGTTCACATCCCTTGCATGCTAAGCAGGCAACACTTGCATTCAGTTATTTTCATACTAGCCGTGTTTATTTATATGCAGAAACACTAGGTGAAATTTCAACCATGAAAACAATTGAAAATACAGGCTGCAACTTTGTTAATTAGTAAGAATAAATCACTCAGAAATCCCCAGCAGAGTTGCACTGGTATTGATTTTTCAGTATAAGAGTGAAGAGTTTTAAGGTCTCCAACAGGTCCCTTCCTAAATCACTAATATCATCTGCCAGAACTGCAACATTGGATCATAAATCTCCTAGATAAGTCCTGTGCATGTCAAGAACAAGACAGTAAAAGGCCATCCAGTATATTGCAATAATGTCTTCTGGGGAAAGTTTCTTCAAAATCCTAGCACAGTGATCCTTTGAACTCCTTGTGATGATCCAGTATGCCTGATTTAAAGAGGAGCTGAAAGAGACCCAGGAATGAATGTCCCCTCTTAGGAAGTTGCTTACATTTATCCTGCATCTTACAGGAACAGGAATCAGTCACAGAAATCAACACTTATTTCCTCACCTCACCCTTAGTCTATGGTATGGGTGCATCTGTGGGCACTGAGAAAGCTTGGATCTCACCCTTAAATGCCATTCATCGTAAGGCAGAGAAAGACAGCAGAAGCTTCAGACCGTGCGATCTAAACCTTTCCTGTCTTTATTTACTCTTTTCAATATATATTTCCAAGATCTCTTCATTCAGCAAAGTTTCTTTTAAGCTGCCTAATCAATCATTTCTCTTAGGATATTTTTCTGCTGTTTTTAGATGATGTGAGGAGCAAATTCTTGTTCTTATGATACCTGTGTCTTAAGAACAATGAAAATAGTCCCAAGGGAGAGCTCCTTTGAAGGTTACATTCTTTCCTTAAGGATACGACGGTATTACAAAATATTACATATTCATTTTCTGATGAACTTTGAGCTCCTTCAACCACTATGGTAGAGTGTTGAGGACTCTCTAATGCTTTAGTGTTCTTCCATATGTTCAATTCTTGATGATTTTGATGGTTTGCTTCACACAAGAAATAAAAGAAGACCAGATTCCTTCTCTTTATTGACTTTTATGCCCCTTCTGGCAGAGGAAACATTTCAGGAGACCAATAAGCTTCTCGAGATTGCAATAAGTACTCACTGGAGCTGTAATGTAAGTTGTAGAAGTAATTTAGGTTAAAAAAGCCCAACGATGTTTTGATGCTACATATGTAATGGTAAAAAAATACACAATATGTCATGTTACTCTAAAGAAACCGAGTTGTCGAATTTATGAGGTACTAAATATCTTTCTGAGTAGTATCCAGAAATCTTGGAAGCCTCTTCTTTTCACAAAAAGCGGGATAATGTACAGAAGAAATAGTTTGCTCAGAAATGCAATACACATGCCTTTTCCCTTGCATATCAGGATATTGAGAAAGTTTTCACCTCCGATTAAGTTGTCTGAGAAAGGAAAAAATATGTCTCCCCACTCTACAGGACAGATATATGAAAACACATCTATTTTTACATATAGGATAGCTTACAAATATGAAGGTCATTCTTTTGCTTTGATTATCTGCTTGGTTACTTCCAGCCGCTGGGGAAGTAAGTTAAATCAGCTCACCTCATGCTTCTAGTTTATATATCTTCTCAAAAACAATATATTGTGGGTTGTAGACATTTATTTTATTTTCATACATATTAGTTTCTATGTTGCACATCTGACTTTTAAATAATCATGTAGATAGAATAGTAAAGTAAAACAACAACAAATCCCTTCATGTAAGTGATACTCCGAAGTGGAACTGTAAGCTTGGAAATCAGAAAAGTTCTTCCTCTCTATATATTTCATTCAGAGAGGTTGGCACTTTATTCCACAAAGAGTACCTTGTTGTTATAACACATTGGATCTGATGAATTATCAATACTCACACACAAAAGGCAGAGCTGAAGTGACATCTAAGGAATCAGCATTTCATACAGATGAGTATTAAAAAAGCTGAATCTTAGTACTGCATTCATCATTTTGCTACATGTAGCATTTAAGAAACTCAGAGATGATTTTATGTGTTTGTTCCTTGTGAAATATAAGTAAGGAAAGGTAGAAGACCGTGAAGGTTATTCTGTGCCATATGATTCATTATGTTCCACTTGGCGGTGGAATCTCTGTAAATAATTACAAGATATTTTAGAATATGAGTTTATGCCTATAAAATCTCTGAAATATTTCAGGGATTCATCAGATTTACTTAAAGAATGAGACTATATTGCTTTGGAAAACAAGAAAATCAAGAGGTATGCCCATGACACAAGAAAAATCCTTCACTCCCATAAGTCTTGCTAAGTAGTTTCAAATGTGTATTTGTCTTTGAAGCTGAATGTACATATGCCGAAATGTTGTTTCCTCTGTATTTCAGGGGACAAAATATCTCCCCAAAGTTACGGATCCACTTACAGACTGTTTTAAAAGCTACAGTTCCCTATTTCATGTGTTAGTCCTGACCTTTTTTCCAAGAGCACAGACATTGTGCATTCTTCCTGCTTTACATCTGTTTCACAATCTGTTCCTCACTTCCAGTACCCTCCTTCCCTGACCTTTAATGTGTGTCTCTTCTGGCACCTGTGTGATGCCCACATAACGGGCTTCGTTAGCCTCTCAGAGCATCATTTCACTCACTCCAGGTTAGCAGTTCTCCATCCTACTTCAACTCCCAGTGAGGATTCTTACTCATTTCCAATAATCTGAATTTTATATGCTTACCTTGGCAATATAAGGTAACTTGGAATAAAAAGGAGAGAAAAATCCTGCTTCCTCTTTCTTCTTGCAGAGCAACTGCAGTTCTCTCTCTCTGGTGCAGAATAACCTAGAGGGAAGAAAGTAACTTCTTTCCAGTTGAACTAATACCCAGAGTAGTACCAAACTGCTAGATCAAGTATTGGAAGACTCCTTGCTCCCCCAGTTCAGCAAAATGGACCTACATTATTCAGGCTTTCTTAATAGTTACATTGACTCTTTTCTATTTACTGGGTTTTTTTTTTTTTTTTTCTTCTTTTTTTTTTTCTTTTTGTATTTACTTAGGGTTTCTAAAACATATACTGTTAGCAATGTGGATATTTGGTAACTTAGTTTCTTTAGAGCTGATATTTAACAGTCATAAACTGTAAACTCTAGACCTCTGTAACGAAGAATGCAATAATTGCATTTAAAACTGTTATTATGTTTATTTTTTTACAAACTGATTCTTGGGGAAATATTGCCTTTTAGTGACCTGATTCACTTAATTGAAACAAAGATTTCTAATATAAATAAAGCTTTCCCAACTGGTTGTATTAATAAGTTTTGCAGCAATTTCAGTTGTTATTAATTCATCTGCTCTGAGTTAATCTCTTTCTCCCCAAACTTGCTCTAAAAGCTTAGTATTTTTCCTCCAACTTTCCCTTCCCTGTTTTCAGTTGTATAGTATACAATCAGGAATAGGATTTAAGGGTGTACCATCCCATTTTGTCCCATCTGTTTAAGCAAAATAAATAAATCATTGATTGTAATTGCAGTTTGGAATTCATTTTTGGATAATTTGTCTGATATCCTTTACTGGATTGCTTTCGGTCCAAGCCACAAGATGTAACTTGAAATATATCAATCCTTAATTATTAAAAAAGAAAAGGTAGATGACTTTTCAGATGTTTCCGAAGTTTTTTTTAGGAGTCTGCACCAGTTACAGCTCAGGAAACCCACAATTTCCACTCTTTACCTGATTCCAGAGATGGTATACATTTTTTACTTTGTAAGAGATATAGGACTAATGTTTCCCTATTGCATGAGATAAGTGCAGTCATCTTACCTGCCCTTAAGAAGCAGTGCTCTTGAGGATGCTTTGTATTTGTTCTTGTAATCCATTTTCACATCTGAAGAAGCATACCTACCATTATGATTAGCCTTCCCTGGGAAGAATGTTTTTCTGGCCTACAGCATTCACAGTATAATAAGTAGAAGCATAGACCAAGACACCATCATTTTTAGGGTGATATGTCTTTTCACACATAATGTGGGTATACAACACCTGATATATGTGAGTACAGTAAGTCATACACACTTTCAAAAGTTACAGCATTCACTTGATTAAAATGTATTAAAACTCCCATGTTATGTGAATGTGTTGATTGCTTTGTTTATTATAGGGAGTTATAGTCTAATTACCTTACTTTTCTTACTTAAGGAATTAGAGAAATATGCAAAGCTAATATGAACATAATTATAAATGAAATTACAGAAAATAACCATATAAAAATAGAATGGAACCTAGTACAATGTAGAAATCAAATGAGATCTAAGTTAAGAGAATGTGGCACATTTTTGGTACATCACATTAATTTAATTCTAACCCAAAGTAATCCAATCAACAGAATACTTCTATTAATAAAAACTCATTTTTTCATATACAACCTGTATGTAGGACATGCAGCACTTTAGATAAAGATAAATGTTAAAGTCTAGTGAAAGACTTTTTCACAATGCTATAAAACTGACAAACTATTTAGACCCGTGTTATTGCTTATGAAGGCTGAGGCAGAACTCTTTCTGAGCCCAATGGTCACAGATGGACACATGCACATCTCTCCGTTCTCTTTTACCAGGAGTGAGGCCAGGCCGGACATAAAGGAGCCTGCTGCATTCAGTGCTAATGGAACGGTTTGTCAGTGTCCTCAGCCCAGGCTGTGTGTCAGGCAGTGATTGTGCATACAGCTGATTGATGACTGTGGCATCCAGCCTGTCTGTCCAATCCATCACTGTGCAGTCACCCATCCAAATATAGAATTGATTGAGAAACTCCTGGCCTTGAGGGTGCTGATTAAGGACAGTGCATAGCCCATAGTTTTGCCAGGGAAGGATGTGTGATATAGGATCCTGGTGGGTAAGCACTACTTGCCACATTTGGTACCACAGATCTTCAGAGGATGCCCACCAGGCTCACTCCTCCTGGGGAATGGAGAATCTCAGATGCTGTAACCGTTACAGCCAACCACCACGTCCCTTAAGAGCTTGCAAAAGGAGAGTATAGGTGGTGGCTGACAGAAGAGAACAGAAGAACAGAGAACACTGAATGTTCAGAGAACATTGAATGAGCACGTGAATTCCATCACATAAAGCTAGGAAGACTACCTTGAGCAGAATTTCCAACAACAGAGTCAGTACTGGTGAAGTGGGTGAGACATGGACAGGCAGACTGACAGGCAGCCTCACTAACCTCCAACGTGACCCTGGCAGCTGTAGATTTACTGATCCAAACTGATGGTGCATGGACTAGCATGAGTGAAAGACAGATAGCAAGGTCCCAGAGGGTAATAACAGCCCACTAGGATCAGCTTTCAGCAAGTCTGGGTAATTTTGTACTAACTCTTCTCAGGCCCTTCGGATGCTGAAGCACTCTGCTTGTCATCACGTTTATACTACACACTATGGTACTATCATTGCCTACACATCTCCTAAATCTCAAATCTTTTTCCTGTGATGAGAAGTGCCTTCACAGACAAGGCTGAGGGTCTCTGTCTTACTCACCACTGTTGGTCTGGACTGTGCATTGGCACAGGTTGCCAGAGAGGATGTGGAGTCTCCAACTTTAGAGATATTTGAAAGCTGTCTGGACATGGTCCTGGGCTACCTGCTCTAAGTGGCTCTGCTTGAGAAAGGGGTTCAACCAGGTGACCTCCAGAAGTTCCTTCCAACCTCAATCATTCTGTGATTCTGATTCCTCTGCAATGCTACATGACAGAAACAGGTGCTTGACCATGCAAGACTGAACAACTGCTGAAAGATGGCCTATTAGCCCTCACCTAAAGAAGCGGAGTTCTCCATCTTCAGGACTTATAAAGCATTAAAGTCTTTATGGCAGAAGCATAAAGAGCAGGACTGGGAATCTGAGCATCCTGTGTTGCACCTAAATAAGTCACAGGCAATATGATGTGGCACAGAGTGGTCATTAGAAATTGCCCATGTGTCTGTTGAGTGCTGGTGGTGATGCAGTGTGATGACGTCTTAACGTGTGCAGCAGATAAGAGAGTTATAGGAGGAGTCAGAGAAGCATGTGGACTAGTGGGCTTTTGAAAACTAACATCCTAATTCTGGAATAAGGTTTTTCTGGTTAGCACACTTGCTTGTGTGAATATAGATTCTACTGTATCTGAAGACCTCGGGCACAGAGGCCATTTCCTGACATATTTAGCTTATTGGTATGGATGTTGCTACTCAGTCTATTCCCCTGCAATCACAACTAGCTATTCAGACAGCTTCATAATAAGAATATCATAACTCTAGATTCACAATGTCACATCTTCAGATACTGGTAAGTTAAGCATCTACTGTAAGGTGTCATCTAGTCACAATCCTCTTCAGTCAATAAGCAAGCAAGCTCTCCAGAAGGTGAGTCACCTTACCAGTTTGAGAACCTTGTCTAAAATCAAGTAAACATTTCACCACTGGTGATAAGAGGAGCCCCAATGGCTGGCTTAGATTAGGCATTAAGCTTCAGAGGCTTTTAGACAATTTACACAAGACAAATCTCACCTTTAGGATCAGAAAACCTTCCCTCCACCCACCACAGTCACAGAAAATTCCCCTTTCCCCCTACAAACTTAAAGACCTTCAGAACAAAAGACCAATCACATAAAAACATCATAAATATGCCACCAGAAGAGAGCAGAGGAGATCAGACATAGACAATCTTAGAAACGCAGAGAATGTATCTGGTGAACATATCAACATGATCCTAAGAAATCATGGAAATTGTACTGAATAACCCAGCTGATGCTTTGTTTCTTCCAGATTATTTAGTTCTTCTTTCTGAGCAATAAGTGTTTCCTCTGTTAGTGACAGAGCTCAGACTGGTTTCCTAAAAACTTCACCTTTCAGTCCATTCTTTCGTTAGTCCACTGTTACATTTCTGACTATCTAGACATTTTTCCTTCTTACTGTCTTTGTGGTTTCCCATTGTGTCCAGGAGAAGATAGTTTGGCTCCAAGCATTCCCTAAACATGAATTGTCTTCTCATTGTTGCTTACTTAGACTTGTGAACTATCTTGACTGTAGGTCAAAGGACTGTTGGCCTTCTAGTGCATTACATGTATTCAGAAGTCCTCTAGTTGAAGATCTAATTGCTTTGTTTTATAAAGTTTAAACTACACAGGGATTTATTTCCATCTATGGGAGTGTGATTTGAGTAGAGTTTTTAGTCATCTAAGTATTTCCATGGGTGAGGCTCCAAAGTTGTTGATTCTCAGCAGACATGAACACTGGCAGATATTTCTTCTTTAAAAAATATATAAAAATTGGAATATGTTTTATAAATGTACTTTTTTTAATCAGAAAGAATGTGAACATGTTCTTGGATGCTGTCTAAGAACCATGGCTAACCTGTCCCACAAGCGGTCATTACAATAAGGAAACGATCTTCTTTTTGTGTTTTAAATAAACTAGTCAATGTAATTAAACAGTATGCACAGTCTAATGCTACCTAACAGCTTTAACTGTGGACTGTCATGACACAAATCAGAATAAAATGAAAAAAACCTTTCTAATCTTTAATCATTGGTTTCCTCAGATAACTCGGGGTCAAAACCACTAAAAGACTTACTCATAAATTTATGGTTATCACATGGCATGCCTAGAGAACATATCTTTTTTTAATCCTTATTAAACACAAAACATTTCAATAATCTGTCTTTTATTTCCTTTGGGCAACACATAAGTTTAATTCAAAAAATTGAATGTTTTAGTGAGTTATGAGCATGTAAAAAGAAAGTTTTATAGTGAAAATGTTCCTGCAACCTTATTATAATAGGTGGTGGCTTTTTTTTTTTTTTTTTTTTTTTTTTTTTGCTAAAAACATTGTACTAAGAGTACAGTAGCTGAACTCAAAGCATTTTGTATAAAAATATACCTCATTTTGGATAACTGTCATATTTTCCTTACATATATATATCTCCAACATGGGAAACATAATGTATGTGTTTAACATGAGCCTCTGATTTGTCCATTGGATGACTTTAGTGCTTAAAACAAAGCACATGTGCAAGTATTTGTATTTATAGAAGTAAGATTCAACTGTATGGAAAATAGTCCTGTAAACTTAAGGTTGAATCATGTAATAACTCTACAGCCCAATTTATTTATGTAAGTAATACTAATAAAATTCTGCAAAATCTCCCCTCTCCCCCAAAAAACTCCAACCCAACCAAACCCACTAAACCTAGGGCAGGATTCATCTCAGATGTAACTGTATAAGGATGGCAATAACAGAAATAAATTCATAAAGTTTATTTTACTGTTGGATGCTATCTATATCCAAAGTGGAAGATATAGTTAGTACCTCTGATCTCGGACAGAGGCAGAACGTTGTAAATACAACCAAATGTGGAGAGTGTACCTATCGAGATGACAAATTTCTACTTTTACCAAATTAAGGTTTTATGTAAGTAAACAACAACTGTTTATGTAACCAATAATTAAAACAATAGCTGTAATACTATGATAGTACAGGGAGCCTTCTGTGACATGACATGGTGTATGATGGATGCAAACATCACTGGGTCATTTTTGATCATGTAATTTTGTCAAAGAATTTATAAATCTGTAATCCTTTGTGACATTAATATTACTGTCAGGAACATAGATTTAAAGTCCTTTATATAATAATCAGTCACAAACTTTAGATGAGCTTAAATCATCCTCTCACATCAACACTATCTTTGGATTGGTTCTATTATATCAATATAGTAAGGTATGATATTGTTCTAAGACTTTAACAGCTGAGAGAGCCATACTAGCAAGCTCTTCAGTTAAGTTTTTGACATTTATTCCAATATATTTTATATTCTCTTCTAAGTAAGTAAAAAACTCTTTTAAAGGGCTAATTTCCCATTATTTTAAAATATATTTTCTTCATTGAAATTTATTTCTTATTTTTAAATATCAATTACCTATCTCAGTTTCCAGAAGTCTTTCCTGTCTCATGTTTATAGAAATACAAATTGCAATTCTAGAAAGAAAGAAAGTAAAAAATATTTCCCCCCCCACCCACCCCCCAGTCTCTGAAAAGAAAAAGAAGAGCTAGTCTAAGAGAATGTATTTTTAACATAATCTTATTTTGTCTGTTTTGGTTTAAGGAAGGTTTTGAGAACATAAGTTCTCAACTGTGGTTAGCCAAAGCTCTGGCTCACAGCTGCTATATATCTATTTCCACTTTTTCTAATCCAAAAGCTAATGACTGAATATAGAGAAACAGAAAAAAATTACCCATCAAAGCTCAATTCCAAACATGATACCCGTATATTCCCAAAATCATATAGCCAGTATGAAATTACAGAACTCCTGTGTGGGGGTGAGAGGAAGATAAAAATTAAGAAGGGCTAGCAGCAGTAGGTTTTATACTTTGTTTCTTCCAAAAGTTAAAATCGAGCCACTTTCATAACCTCCCTTTATATTTTAGTATAAAATGTGTTTCTCAATATGTGATGTAAAGTACTACCTGTTGACATTTAATGTCATTATTATTAGCCTTTCAGAAGCACCCAGTGAAAAAACATTGTTCTAGTCAAAGCCTCCCTTGAGGATTTTGGCTAGGTGCTACAATTCTCAGTCTCCAAAACTAGTTTGAGGCATTGTTCCTTAATCAAAGATAACTGTAAAGATTGTTCAATGGGTGGGAATAGTTGCATTTTTACTACTAACATCACAACAAAGACTTATTTCATCATATGAGGAGTGATTGAAGTTTCATAGCTGTAATGTTTATGTTCTCCAACTATCCCACATCTCTTGGGACTCTTAAAGCTTCTTGGAAGTCACAGTGACAGGAGGACACTTCTGCTTTATGTTCAGAGATTCAGGTCAATATCCCTGAACTTTTCCTTCCGTCTTTCATTCCTATTTCCTCTCCCAGAAGTAATTGTCACTTGTAGAATGATCTGATAGAGAATAAGCCAAATGCTTGTAAAAGCCATCATCATCAAAAAAACCATCTTAAATACAGAAATAAGGAAAGCTATTCCCTAATTACTCCGATGTTGCAGGGAAAAAACAAAACAAAACCCCAAAACATTTGCAGTTAAATGAAAAAGGACTATCTCAAATTATTCTTCAGACAGGTTTCTTAGAGGACTAGCAAAGCATTTTGAGGTTCTGTCAGGAACAACATTGCCTTCCTGCAAGGACATTTATACTGTAGCTGTCAAAGTAGTTTTAAACCTCAGTCCTCTTATCTGACCCATCTCTGCTGCAGACATCTGAATAGTGATATTAACCAATAATCACCTTTCCATTTTCATTGAGTCTGACATGTCTCCACCATGCCCTCCTCTTGCCCCCCAGTCTTGATCTTAGGTATTTGCATCTTTTAAGATGGATTGCTGCAGTACACCCAAGAATAGGACTGAGTCTGCAAACTAAGCTGAGAAAACTGCCAGCATCAGAATTAAGAGTTCAATGACAGTATGTCACTCTCCTTTTTCAAATGTTATGAAGTCTGTACAGGTAATTGCAGAAAGCCCTTTTCCTCTGCAAAGAAAGTTTTGTACAGACCAGTTAGTGTTAAACCCTTCAAATGAGGGCATTATCATACTACTACTGTTGAAATATAACTCATTTAAATTTAGAAATTCTTTTTACAGGAAAAAAAAAAAAAAAAAAAACCAACAACCATAATCACTGAAATCTTGCACAGTGCTGAAAGGAGGGGTTTCATAATAAACCTGCATCATTCCCAAGGCTGAATAAGGCTTGATACTGAACATGTAGACAATAGATTACAAGCCTCGATCTCATTTAAGATGATTCAATGTTTTCAGACAGCAATGTGCAGGTGAACACTATCCACTTTCTCTCACCCTCTTGCCCCTAAATCCATGTGTGAATATGCACATACACACATTCACAAAAGATCACTTTAGTGTATCTCCTACCACTATACAATATAGTACTGCTGACAATATGTATTAGGTGAAAGCCCTCTTAAATCTGTACTTGAGCCCGGAAGTCATTAATATGATCCATTGCTTTGCACATAAAAATACTTAGCAAACTGGTAATCTCTCTTTTACAGATGTAGTGAACCATTTACCATTCCTGTCTTCCCAGCTGCAATAACATCTGTAAAAAGCAATGCATCTTTGAGATCGTGGGATATAAATCTTTTTGTGATAAGAAATTCTATAGTTTACAGAATACTGTGAGTGTAATACATCTTCTGTGTCTTAAAACATCCCTTTTTTTTTTTTTCTTTTTAAAATAAAACTAAGTTTTTATGCTTATAAAAGATTCAGATTGAGAATATCAGAAAACTCTTTATTATTATAAATTATTTTCTTTATTTGCTCCAGAGAGATGGTGCAAGAAATGTAGTTTAAGCTTCCTTAAATTGATT
The DNA here is from genome assembly GCA_000699545.1 of Podiceps cristatus. Lineage (NCBI taxonomy): Eukaryota > Metazoa > Chordata > Aves > Podicipediformes > Podicipedidae > Podiceps > Podiceps cristatus. The sequence continues at coordinate 1,955 of KL269222.1, read as the reverse complement.
CATCAAGGTTGCTTGAGGATCTTCAGTGAATTGATGTAGGGAAGCAGAGTAGGGAAGATAGTGTTCATCCTAAGAGATTACTTGTAAAAAGATGAGAAAATTCAGCTTGAGGCCTATTTAGCTTATTGTTGGAGTCAGGAGACAAAGTTGTATTATGTTCTACCTGGTTTTATTTTATATTAACAGTGACCACTAGAACAAACAGAAACTCAGGTGAGACTTTTTAGTGCAACATTTATGATACTCAAATATTTTCTCTTTTGAAGATATAGGAACATTTTCTCTATTTAAAGTAGCAACATGTTTTTCTTGGAGATGACAATATAGTAAGGCTTTCAGGAGAAGACCTCGGAGTCATCCTTTTCAGAATGTGTAAATTAAAAACTGATGGGAAGAGGGAAGGCTTTAAGCAGTGTGCTGCAACATTATAGACGAAGGAAAGGTGCTAGCTGACAGTCTACCAGGTATTTAACAGGATCTGTTAAAGAAATGCCTCTGCTACTGTCTGCCTGAAGCTTAGAGGCATGTCCATTACAACTCTCAATTATCTGCCTTCTCACATTCCTCATGTTGGCTATGTTTGCTGACTTAAATTTTTTAACTTTATTGACTATGGAAAGTCTGAAAACAGAAGCCAGTCAGGATTTTGTTGTTAGGTTTCATAACTAGTTGACTAGCTGGACCTTGATCTTAATGACAAAAAACACCCCCCAAACTTGTATAGTTTAATTTTCAACAGTCAAATGTTTTAGCTTTCATTGCATCCATGTGTTCATTTTAATTCTTTTAAAGCTAGATAATAAGGCTGTTTTAACACCAGTATCACCTAGTACCTTGTAAAGTTGCCAGTAAAGTCAAGCTAAGTTCTTCCAGCATACCCAGGCATGTGTAAAACATGCTGACAAAAGTTACCCAACAATAAGGTGATCTAAGTATGATGTAAACCGGAACAGACTTGTAACGTATGGAGACAATTGTCAAATGTGAAGGAAATTAGGTAGTTCGGGGTGGGGGAATAAAATATTTCAGGATTTTGATTGGATTAAGAAGTCATTAATAAAAAGTAGTTAAATAATAAAATAAGTAATTAATAAAAACTATATCCATGACACTTATTGTTGCTCTTGCTTCTATTGAACACAAAAGACTGTGAATACTTGAAGTGTTAGAACCTTACAGGACTCTAGCAGTAAATAGGGTAAGCTTTTATCTTGATGTTTTTACTGTACAAACAGAAGGTGTTAGAATAGCTTCATTATTTGTCACATGACAAATTTCCAAAAGATGAAATTCAATAAAAACCGGGTATTTAATAGATGTGTCTGTTAGTATTTGACACTCAAAGCTCCCAGTCTGTTTGCATAATACGGAATAGTTAGATGCTGCTCATTCAGGCAACAAAAGGAAGATCGAAGTGGTTTGTAGTAAATACCCCAACTCTTCTTTTCTTTTAGGGTAGATACTCTGAACAACCAAAGTCAGTCACTACTCACCCTGATGCCTTCTGCAAGAAGGTGAAGTGAAGGATTTATTCATCTGTGTTTTTTTTCTCCTGTTAGTTACAAATGCTCAGTTTTACCCAGGTATCCTGCCTGCCCTTCTAATGACATGGCCAGTAGAGGCAGCACCTACCCTACAGCTCTCTAGCTTTCAGAAATACTTAACCCTGGATCTCTTGGGGCTCCAAAAACTTCCAGTGATGTTTATGTTACTGGATAAGATAATCCTTAGAAAATTTGTGGCCCACTCTGCTAGATTATCCACTCTGATCTCCCTTAATGACATAAAAATGGTATCTAATCAAGTAAAGACCATCAAAATGATGCAAGAACTGTCTGGTGATATAACAAGACTTGATGTCTTTGTTGGGTATTTTTTATTGTACTCCTTGGGGTGAATTGAACACACATTTCTGTTTAAACATATATATATCTTTATATATATATGTTCATATA